>JAFLJL010016416.1:0-5000 GCA_018398815.1 Conus ventricosus
CATCACGTCATATAAAATCTCTATAAGCACTGAACAAGCCAGACATTTAACGTTTGGAGCACGGGATAAAGTCTAAACAAGATCAACCCCAGCAGAACATTAAAAGTCGGTGCTCAAAATTTGACCAAGTTCAGACCAGGACACTCCCAAATCCAGACAAGTTTAAAATCAAGCAGGACATTTAAGATCCGCAGCTCTGCATACGAAATCTAGGTAAGGTCATACACCAAGCAGGACATTCAACGTTAAAAAAAACACTCGACACAGAAAAATCCAGAGTTCAAGCTAAACAGGGCATTTAACACCTGAAGGTCAACACACACACAAATGGAAACATTTCAGGCTCAAAAAGATATGTAACATGACAAATTTCGGACCATTTTCCAGTTAAGCAGGACGTTTATGAGCAAATAACAAAACACACAAAACGTATACAAGTTCTGCCTCGACAGGACATTGAACATCTCAAGGACAGGACATACAAACCTCGCAACTTCGAATCATGCATGACATTGACATCTGAAGCACAACACACAAAATCGGGACAGATTCAAGCAAAGTAGAGCATTCAAGGTGTAAAGCACAAACACACACAACATCCAGACAAATTCAGACTAAGCAGGACGTTAACATCCGGGACATGTACACACAAAATCCTGGCAAGGTTTGGACAAGCAGACCATTCACCTTAGGGAAGAAAACACACCAGATAAAGGCAAGTTTGGGGCAATCAGAATATTGGCCTTGTGGAAGACAACACACACACAATCAAGGTAAGTCTGGTAAGCAAAACATTTACCGTACGGAAGACAACACAAACAATCAAGGTAAGTTTGGGCAAGTAAAACATTTACCTTATGGAAGACAACACACACACACACAATCAAGGTAAGTTGGGCAAGCAGAGCATTTAGCTTATGAAAGACAACACACACAAAATCCAGACAATTTGGGGGCAGTCGGAACATGGAAGACAACACACACACACATCACCACACACACACACACACACACAAACACGTTTGGGCAATCAAATACCAGTAACACAACACACACACAATCAAGCACCTGGCAAGCAAAACATTTACCACAACGACAACACACACACACACACACTCAAGTAAATCACACAAACATTACTTAGACAAGACACACCACACACAAATCCACACATTGCATCGAACACGAAACACAACACACACACACACACACACACACACACACACACACACACACACACACACACACACACACACACACCACACACACACACACACACACACACACACACCACACACACACACACACACACACACACACCACCACACACACACACACACACACACACACACACACACACACACACCTACACACACACACACACACACACACACACACACACACACACACACACACACACAATTAAGGCAAGCTGGGGCTCAACAAGACATTTACCGTACGGGAAGACAACACACACAGAACCCTGGCACGTTTTCGGCAAGAGGAGATTTTACCGTCTGGAAGACAACATACGTCATTCAGGCACAATCTGTCGACCGCGACATCAACAGCCGGAGTTCTACACGCCGAACGCAGGCAGGTTCTGGGCAGGCAGGGCGTTCAACGCCCGAGGAAGGTGCTGGACAGTCCGGGGGGAGGGGGGGGGGGGGGGGGGCAGGCAGGGCGTTCAACGCCCGAGGAAGGTGCTGGACAGTCCGGGGGGGGGGGGGGGGGGGGGCAGGCAGGGCGTTCAACGCCCGAGGAAGGTGCTGGACAGTCCGGGGGGAGGGGGGGGGGGGCAGGCAGGGCTTCAACGCCCGAAGAAGGTGCTGGACAGTCCGGGGGGGGTGGGGGGGGGGAGGCAGGCAGGGCGTTCAACGCCCGAGGAAGGTGCTGGACAGTCCGGGGGAGGGGGGGGGGGGGGCAGGCAGGGCGTTCAACGCCCGAGGAAGGTGCTGGACAGTCCGGGGGGAGGGGGGGGCAGGCAGGGCGTTCAACGCCCAAGGAAGGTGCTGGACAGTCCGTGGGGGAGGGGGGGGGGCGCAGGGCGTTCAACGCCCGAGGAAGGTGCTGGACAGTCCGGAGGGAGGGGGGGGGGGGCAGGCAGGGCGTTCAACGCCCAAGGAAGGTGCTGGACAGTCCGGAGGGAGAAGGGGGGGGGGGGGGGCAGGCAGGGCGTTCAACGCCCAAGGAAGGTGCTGGACAGTCCGGGGGGAGGGGGGGGGGGGGGGGGCAGGGCGTTCAACGCCCGAGGAAGGTGCTGGACAGTCCGGGGGGAGGGGGGGGGGGCAGCAGGGCGTTCAACGCCCAGGAAGGTGCTGGACAGTCCGGGGGGAGGGGGGGGGGGGGCAGGCAGGCGTTCAACGCCCGAGGAAGGTGCTGGACAGTCCGGGGGAGGGGGGGGGGGGGGCAGGCAGGGCGTTCAACGCCCAAGGAAGGTGCTGGACAGTCCGGGGGAGAGGGGGGGGGGCAGGCAGGGCGTTCAACGCCCGAGGAAGGTGCTGGACAGTCCGGGGGGAGGGGGGGGGGGCAGGCAGGGCGTTCAACGCCCAAGGAAGGTGCTGGACAGTCCGTGGGAGAGGGGGGGGGGGGGGGGGCAGGGCGTTCAACGTCCGTACGGTGTGTGACGTCCGGAGGTGAGGGGGGGGGCAGCTAGGCGTTCAACGCCAAGGAAGTGCACTGGACATCCGGACGGGACAAGGGGGGGGAGGGCAGGCAGCGTTCAACGCCCACAGGAAGGTGCTGACACCAGAGAAAGGGGGGGGGGGGGGGCAGGCAGGGCGTTCAACGCCCAAGAAGGTTGACACCGGGGGAGGGGGAGGGGCAGGCAGGCGTCAACCCGAGGAAAGGAGTGACATCGGGGAGGGGGGGGGGGTGGCAGGCAGGGCTCAACGCCCGAGAAGGTGCGACACAGTCGGGGAGGGGGTGGGGGGGGGCAGCAGGGCGTCACGTTTCTCCTTTTACTGTGTAGCGCGCGCATCGTACTACGACATAGTCGTACGTACACACCACACACACACACACCACACACACACACACACACAGCACACACACCCACCACCACACAGCACACACACACTACGTCACAGCACGCACACAACCACTACACATACACACACACCACACACACACACGTGCACCGCACCGACACCCCCCCCACCCACACACACTGCATACAGCGCATGCGCGACGACACCACCACCCACACGCATCCACACGCACACACCATCACCTACACACACACACACACACCACACACCACACACACACACAAACACCCACGTCACACGCACGAACACACATTACACCTCATCACTAACACAACTCTCTCTCTTCCGAATGCACGCACGCATGCACGTACGCACACACGCACGAACACACACTTACATCTACCCATCCACCTACTCTCTCTCTCTCCTCTCTCTCTCTCTCCTCTCTCTCTCTCTCTCTCTCTCTCTCTCCATCCCTCCCCCTTCACACATTCACTCACTCCCACACCACCACCCCCTACATCCCTACCCTCCAACACTCACCGGCGGCAGGCTAGCGGTAACTCTGGCAGTGCTAGTCGTGGTGACAGTGGTAGTGGTAGGAGTAGTGGTCGTTGTGGTGGAGATGGGGGTGGTGGGGGTGGTGGGGTTGGTAGCAGGGTGGTGGTAGTGGTGGTGGGAGGGGGTGCGCGTCGTGTGTGGGGAGGTGGGGTGGTAGTGGTGGTGATGCGGTCGTGTGGGGGTGGTAGTTGGTGGTGGGGAGGGGGTGGGGTCGTCTTGTGGCGGAGGTGGGGGTGGTGGGGGTGGTAGTGGTGGTAGCGGTGGTGGGGGTGGTAGTGGTAGTGGGAGGGGGTGCGGTCGTTGTGGCGGAGGTGGGGGTGGTGGGGGTGGTAGTGTGGTGGCGTGGGGGTGGTAGTGGTGGTGGGAGGGGGTGCGGTCGGGGGGAAGCCGGACAGACAGTGACGGGCGTGGTCGCTGTACCAGTGGAGAGGCGGGCAGTACACCACGTACACGCCACCCAGGGGGTCGCAGTACGGTGCGGGCCGGGTAGGGGAAGTACCCGGGTGGTTGGCCATACAGGGGCTGCGGAACCCCAGGACTGGTAGGGAGGAGGGGTGGGTGGGGGAGGACACATGCATAGACAGATAAGCGAACGGACAGAGAGAGAGAGGCAGGCAGGCAGGCAGACAGACAGGCAGGCAGGTGCGCATACACACATACGCACGCACGCACGCACGCAAGAGCACACACACACGCATACATACACGCACGCACACACCAGACGCACAACACACACCACACACACACACACACACACACACACACACACACACACACACACACACACACACGGTCAATCAATCGATAATTAATCCATGTACTAATTAATACTGACTTGAACGTCTGATCACAATTAATCACCAATCAAATCTATCCATGGATCAGTCGACACTGACTTGAAGGTCTAACTACAAGGTAGAGAGCAGACAGAATATCCAGGGGAGATCACTGTTTAATACGTCCGTCCATCCATCCATCCATCCATCCATCCATACTGACCCAAAGTTCCAACCACATTTCATCAGTTAACCCATACTAACCTGAAGATCTGATGATTAGCTATCAATTAACCCATCCTGACCTGAAGGTCTGACTATAATTCATCAGTAAACCCATTCTGACCTGAAGTTCTGACCACAATTTATCGGTTAACCCATACCGACCTAAAGGTCTGACCACAATCCATCAGTTAACCCATTCTGACTTGAAGGTCTGACCTCAATCCATCAATTAACCCATACTGTCCTGAAGGTCTGACCTCAATCCATCAGTTAATCCATACTGACCTGGATGTCTGACCACAATCCATCAATTAACCCATACTGTCCTGAAGGTCTGACAACAATCTATAAATTAACCCATACTGACCCAAAGTTCGACCTCAATCTGTCAGTTAACCCATACTGACCTGAAGGTCTGACCACAATCCATCAATGACCCATACTGGCT
>JAFLJL010016416.1:10000-11506 GCA_018398815.1 Conus ventricosus
ACTAACATACCCGTGTTCCGCATGGGAGCTGGACAACTGAGCCCCTGTTCCCATGGTACAACCTTTCTGGAAGCTACACTTGTAAACAAACAAGAAAGAAAGAGAGAAAGCAAGATAGGAAGAAAAAAATCGAAATAAAATAAAAATTAAAAAAAAAGTGAAATCGAACGACTGTCCCAAAGAAAAAAGACAGAAAGAAAGAAAAAACAACCGAAAAAGAAGGAAAATCGAAGTAAAGATAAAACAAAAGAAAACGTGAAGAAAAAAAAAATCAAACGACGGTTCCCCCGGAACTGGCACTACTACTGAAGACAACCGAAGGGATTCAGGGTCAGTGCAGTGTCTCCTCCGGTGGGGCAGCTCGCCACGACCTGATACCAACCGCTCTCTATGGACTGCTGGAACTGTCGCCACGACCTGACACCAACCGCTCTCTATGGACTGCTGGAACTGATGCCACGACCTGACACCAACCGCTCTCTATGGACTGCTGGAACTGATGCCACGACCTGATACCAACCGCTCTCTATGGACTGCTGGAACTGATGCCACGACCTGATACCAACCGCTCTCTATGGACTGCTGATACTGATGCCACGACCTGACACCAACCGCTCTCTATGGACTGCTGGAACTGATGCCACGACCTGACACCAACCGCTCTCTATGGACTGCTGGAACTGATGCCACGACCTGACACCAACCGCTCTCTATGGACTGCTGGAACTGATGCCACGACCTGACACCAACCGCTCTCTATGGACTGCTGATACTGATGCCACGACCTGATACCAACCGCTCTCTATGGACTGCTGGAACTGATGCCACGACCTGACACCAACCGCTCTCTATGGACTGCTGGAACTGATGCCACGACCTGACACCAACCGCTCTCTATGGACTGCTGGAACTGATGCCACGACCTGACACCAACCGCTCTCTATGGACTGCTGATACTGATGGCACGACCTGATACCAACCGCTCTCTATGGACTGCTGATACTGATGCCACGACACTACGAGCTTAGGTTTGGCGATAGATGGGTGACCGGAATAATCGGTCTAGGGTTCACTCTCTACACAGAGCATAATGGCAAACCAGACAGCCAAAAAAGCAAAGAAACAGTACAATAACAATGAAAAGACAAACAGAAATAAACAAATGAATGAATAAGTAAATGCAAAAACAAAACAAAACAAAAACAAAACAAAAAACAACAAAACCGCCTAAACTAAAAAACGCCTTCTTCCTTGCGCTGAACCCTAAGCGATCTGAAGCGATCAAAGCTAAGTGCATTTTCGTTGTTTTATTCGTTTATGTATCACCCGACGAAGACCTAAGAGGTCGAAACGCGTTGTGTTTTGTCTTGTGACTCGTTTGTCCACCTTCTCTGGGCGGTTCGCTAACATTTATTTAAGATTTGTTAAAAAAAAAAAAAAAGATCAATGGGGAGAGCTCAGACCCCTTTCAACGTCGACCGGATCTCAGATCCGCCTTTTGATCCG
>JAFLJL010016417.1:7500-29968 GCA_018398815.1 Conus ventricosus
TGAGTATGTGTTAGGGCTGGGGGAGAGCATGTAAAAATTGGGGGGAGGACTTCATTTTTGTTTTAAATGCTAATTTTTGACTGAGTAATACACTTTTATACTGATCCTAATCGGTACAAAAGACTGCACAGTTTCTGATATAAAACAATGATGATTTTGACAAGACCATTTGACTTATGGGCTTCAAACAGAACCATTATCTTTAGTATTATGTCCATACGTTGTGCAAAATTAGAAATATGAAAATAAACAATGTTCACTCACTAGCATTGCCATCTTAGTTTCCTGCAGCACTGACTTATCAGTGCTTAATAATCACACACACACACACACACACACACGCACGCAACATACACGAACTCGTACACACATGCACGTGCACGTACGCAGGCTCGCACGCACGCACGCACACACACACACACACACACACACACGGATGCACACGCACACACACCCTACCTACGAATTGACATTGCACTTTCTGTCAGAAATGCAAAGATACATGGTACACTTCTTTATGGCAAAGCTGCATCACATAATACTGTGATATTTTTCCAGTCTGCAGCAAAAAGGTGTCGCTATAAAATACTATCGCTAAGATCTTTATCCATGAAAATAATAACTCTGGCAGCAACATTCCACGCGAAAAAAAAAAAAGTCACAGCTACACTTTTGTGTGTGGAAAATCGGCGCAAGTGACAGCATTCAGCGACTACAACATTTTACAGTGTCCTGTAGCAAAAAAACTGTCGCAAAATGAGCCGTGAGAATATTTCATGGACAGCAACCATGTTTTTTAGGACAACTTTCGTTAAAAGGTGTCACGCGACTAATTTTGTCAGAAAAATGCGGCTGTGACAGTATTTCACGGGAAATACTATCGCTGCGACACGATCCAACGGCGACAGTATTATATACGACACCGGCTCCGCGACTAAGCAATGTCGTCAGTAGGCCCTGTCCTGCGCTTGTTTGATCAGAACAGGCATGGACACTTGAGTAAACGAAAAGCAAACACAGAGAGAGAGAGAGAGAGAGAGAGAATCTTTATTTTCAACAGAAACTCATCCATATTGAACTGGCCAATGGTAGCCAGGAACTTGAACTTCACGCATCGTAAGAATAAAAAAAAAATAGAAAATAATTTTTAAAAAGTTGACAGTCCCACTTCTCCCCCTCACGCGTGAACCGTGAACCATGAAGCTGAGTGGAATTGTCTGGCCCCTTGCAAGAGAGATCACGTCTGTTCATTATCTATTCACGTGTGAGGCGTGAAGCACGAGGCGTGAGACGCAGACGCGAGTTTCTATGGCCCAGCAGCCAAATGTCGGTCTGCTAGGTTTGCTATATAGGGTTTTCGCTGCGGTCTGCCCTGCAGCATGTAAAGCCCGTTTGTCATGTTTTACTTGGTTTGGCTTGCCACTGCTGATGATGGACCTTAGCTGTTCCAGCCACGAGCACTAGAAAGAAAGCAGGATTCGAGCGAGCACGTCTCAAAAGAGTACCCCCTCCCTCCCCCCCCCCCTCTCTCTCCCTCGCCACGCCCCCAAAACGGCTTTACGCCAATGGCTTAATGATTGAAAAGCAAAGACAGGCAGGAAGTGGGGGGGAGGGGGGGGGGACGAAGGGGTGGGTGATGGGCAGCGGTTGCAACTGAAGACGTTGACTCAAGTGACGCGGTTGATCGAAGGCGCCCCGCGGCCTGAAAATCGAACTGGGCTCCGGTGACAAGTGGGGGCGACAGGAGAACTGTGTGTGTGTGTTTGCTCTGTTAAAACTTACGCAGCCGTTTCTACATCGTATTTTACCACCAACTTTTTTGTTCGTTTTTTCGTTGCTTTCCCATCTTCTGTGTCACATCAGTGTTATATAAACAAATAAATAAATAAATCACCAACGCCGCTCGTTTCAACCTTCGCGATCCCGTTCACTGCCAAGGTCCCGCCCGACCCGCAACAACCCTGGCATCGGCAATCCACGGGAAAAGTCGCCAAGAGGGGTGCCTGTTCTGATCCAACATACGCACGACAACCTCTAATAAGCCCCCTACTGACGACAATAATTGCTTAGTCCGCGGGTTGGCGCAAGTGAGCTCTCCCTCCAGCGGGCGCTAACACCTCCGTCCAACGTCGCCCCCGGAGAATTCCCTCTCTCTCTTTCTGGTTGTAAAACGAACAACTTTCCGGTACAAGACAGCAAAAGACATTTTCAATTTTCTGAGACTGTCAGAAAATATTCAACAATAGATCGGGAGTAATCTACCTCACACTGATGCACTTCAAAGTTCTTGTGTTTCCGACTGACAGACAGAATTAGAAATGGCTTCATTGTAATTTCGTGCGTGTGTATACACACACACACACACACACACGCGCGCGCGCGCGCGCGCGTACGTACGCACGCACGCACGCACGCACCACACACACACACACACACACACACACACACACACACAACCACACAACTTCAGTTGCGTATACAAGAACAAAACAATCAAATTAACATAACTTCAATAGAATCAGTCCGTCTCTGCTTGGGCTGGTCTTTTATGCCCACTTTTATCTCATCATAAAGGGAGGGAATGTTCTAACGATCCGAGTTGGAGCCCAGTGAGTGAACGAGAACTTGCGTGTGCTGCGCTTGCCACAAGGAAATGTGCACACAGATCTCTGGGAGTCTCCAGTCTGTGGGACTAGTCCCCCACTTGAACGATGGCTGGGTAGCTGTCTACGTGGCCATGTCGTAGCTTGGATCCTTGCTGTTCCCAGATATCACAGATTTGGGAGGGGGAGGGGGGGAGGACGCGTTCCCAAAATGTACTGTGATATCTGGGAAGGCCCGTGATATCTGGGAACGTGGTCTTTCAGAGCTCAGAAGGGCAGAAAGAAGACGAAAAAAGAATGGGGTTTCGAGATAAGGTAGGAAACAATTTATTTAGGTGCAATTGAGATCTTTGGCCTTCTTGTCACTTTTTTTTTTCTTCATTGATTTCTTGGCATGATTTTCACACAAAGTACACAGATTTCACACCCAGTTCCCACGGTAAATCTGGGAACGCCTTCCCAGATATCACGGTTCCCAGATATTATACGACACCGGGTCTGTAGATATTCCAGAACCTGGTTTGTAGATGAGTGGCTGAACTTCCGGCTTGACGAGTCCTCCTCTTGCTCTCTGACTCTCAGGAAAAGTGTGAGGTCTCAGCCAGCAAAAGTAAGATGTCCATACATGTATCAGCTTTGATTTTCAGTTTCCACTGTAGTTCTTCACTTTGGCTTTGAGTGGATTTTAACTAGCAGTATGAGACAGTAAGACACTGTCAACGATTGGGGGACGGGGGGAGGGGGGGGGGGAATAGCTCTTCACAGCAGTTTCAAAAGCAGTCAACCACTCAGGTGGTGTAATTCAGTACTGGAATACACTTAGCCCACTTCTCCTTCACTTGTTTCGAGTTTGATTTTGATTTTGATAATGGTTTCTCGTTCTGTTTTTGTTGCTTGTTTCTGCCTGAAGAAGACCCAAGAGATCGAAATGCATTGCGTCTTGTCCTGTACCTTGTTTGCCTATGCCCTTGGCGGTAACTAACCCCTTCTCTTTCTAAATGTTGCCAGGTACACATGCCAATTTGAGTCGATTCTTGCAAAGCATGCAGACAATCAACAGTGTTCATAGACTATTTTCACCAATATGACCAAGTCATGACAAAGTTATCTTGTCAAATTATAGTATTCATCAATCATCTTAACAGATTTTACCAAGTACTAACTAGAATACACGTATACTGTTAAACTGTGAGGCATAGATACAAACGATGCACAGTCTCAAGACTTAGAAAGTAGATCCCACATTCCCACTCCGGCATACAGCAGTTTTACACACTGAAAGGGACTTCCATCTTGGCATAACGGTTTTACCCTTTGAAAAATTTTTTTATCTCTGCAACAGCTTTTTTACACCTGAAGGGATTTTCCATCTGGCATATGCGTTTTACACATAAAAGGGATTTTCCCGCCGAACAGCATTTTTCACACTAAAAGGGGACTTTCCATTTTGGGGCATCAGCATTTTACACACTGAAGGGGACTTTCTTTGGGGCTTACAGCGTTTTACACCCCTAAAAGGGATTTTCCCCTTCTGGGGCTACGCATTTTTTCCAAACAAAAGGATTTCCTCCGGGGCATACGCATTTTTACACACTAAAGGGACTTCCTTTTGGATAGCTTTTTACACACAAAAAGGGATTTTCCCATTCTGCATACAGCAGTTTTACCACTAAAAGGGGCTTTCCCATCTGTGGCTCGCAGTTTTACCACAAAAGGGTTTCCATCTCTGCTACGAGTTTTAAAAACCTAAAGGGACTTTCCATCCTGCATACGCAGTTTTCACACTAAAGGGGTTTTCCTCCTGCTACAGCAGTTTTACACACTAAAGGGACTTTCCATCTTGCATAGCGTTTTAACCTAAAAGGACTTTCCCCACCCTTGAAAACAGCTTTTTACACATAAAAAGGGACTTTCTCCCGGGTACAGATTTTACCACTAAAAGGGATTTCCATTTTGGGCTACAGCAGTTTTACACCGAAAGGGGCTTCCATCTCGGGCAACAGCAGTTTTCACACAAAGGTTTTTCCATTCGGGAAACCAGCGTTTACACCTAAAAGGGATTTTCCATCCGCCCAACAGCATTTTTTTACACACTGAAAGGGATTTTTCCATCTCGAACCAGCAGTTTTACACACTGAAAGGGATTTCCATCTCTGGCATACAGCAGTTTTACACACTAAAAGGGGACTTTCCATCTCTGAAAACCCAGCAGTTTTACCACTAAAAGGGACTTTCCATCTGAACACAGCGTTTTACACACTGAAAGGGACTTTTATCCCTGCCGCGTTGAAGGATTCCAACGCCAACAGGGGGGGGAAAACTAAAGGGGAAACTTTTTTAAATACGTAAAACTGATCACCCCAAAGGTTTTTTTGGGTGGTTTGGTGGGGTTTGGGGTGGGGGGGGGGGTGGGGGGAGGGGCGGGGAGTGGTTGGTTTGTTGTTGTTGGTGTGTGTGTGTGTGTGGGTGTGTGGTTGTTTGTTTGGGTGTGGTGGTGTGTGTGTTGGGGGGGGCGTGGAGGTGTGTGTGGTGTGGGGTTTGTCTGGTGTGGTGTTGGTGTGGTGGTGTGTGTGTGTTGTTTATGTTTTTGGGGTGTGTTGGAAGAGGGGGGGAAAAATGGGGGGGTTTGCGGAAGTGTTTTTGGGGGGGGGGGAGGGGTTGGGGTGGGGTTTTGTAGTTGGGGTTAAAGAAGGGAGCAATAAAAGGGGTAACCAAAGAAAGAATTGGGGAAAGGGATTGTTTCTTTTTCCTTTTAAAAAAAAGGCCTGCTACTTCAAAAAACCCACAACAAAACAAAAGAAAAGAACCACAAACAAACACACAAATTGCTTTGCCCCCCCCCCCGCCCCCTTCCCCCCCCCCCCCCCCCCCCCCAAAAATTTCCCCCCCCCCCCCCAAAAAAAAAAATAAATTTTTTCCCCCCCCCCCCCCCCCCCCCCCACCCCCCCCCCCCCCCCCCCCCCAAAACCCCCCCCCCCCCCCCCCCCCCCCCCCCCCCCCCCCCATCCTCACCCCCGCCCCCCCCCCACCACCACTACAGCGCCGCCGCTTAAGATGGGGGAGGAAAAGAAGAGAAAAGAAGAAGAGAGAGAGAGGAGAGAGAGGAGCGGCCCAAAGTTGTTGAGCTTTGGCCGGCTTTCATTGGCTTTTTCCTTTTTGTAATTCACTTCTTTTCTAAATTTGCCCCCACCATCAACAACAAAAACAAAAACAACAAAAACAACAGCAACCAAACAAAAAACAAACAACAGCAGGGGAACCCCAATAGAGCCGTCTGTCACGAATTCAAACTGGTCTGTGTTGGTGCAGAGATAACGCAAAAGCCTCGGGCACAGTGCGTTCTGCCCCCCCCCCCCCCCTCCACCCCCCCCCCCCCCACCCCCACCCCCATCCCCCCGCCCCGCCCCCCACCCCATCACGACAGCACGCTTGTTGTCCCCTCATCCAACGGGGATAACTCCCCCGGCTCACACCCCAGGAAATTCACTGTTTTTTCCCCTTCTCTTGTTTGGTTTAATCAAATAAGATAAGTTTTTTGTTTTTTAATCAGAGGCATTGCAGACATCTTCCTTTTGATTCTTTTTTCCCTGGTGGTGGATTGAAGTAAATGTGTGATCAAGTTAAAAAAAACGAGCTACTTCCCCGTTTTGAAGGAGCTTTTTTGTTTTTGATGTCAAACAGAAGGGTCTGGGGGGATTATATTTTTTAAAAAATTTTTTTTTTTTTTTTATAAATTATATATTATATATATTTATATAAATATTATATATAAAAATACACGATCAATACAGATATTTTATTTGTCCTTAAATAAAAGGGAAAAATTTTTTTGTGTGCCATTTCAAAATTTACAATTGCAAAAAATTTTTTAAAATAAAATTCTTAAAAATATTCCCTCTTTGCACTTTGGGGTCAGTCATTCCTTTAATTTATTTTCCCTCTTGTTCATCTATTTAAAAAATACTAACCTGCACACACACATCCACCCCCCCTTCCCATCCCCCCCCCCCGTTACCACACCACCCCAACCAATTCAGAACCACCCCAACCCTAAGTCACACACCCCCACACCAAAAGAATCACACACACCACCCCAAAACAGAATCACACACCACACACCCCCCCCAAAAAAGGTCATCACCCCCCCCCCCCAAAACACACAAACAACACACACACACCCCACACACCCACCACAGAGGTGCACACATCCCACACAAACCACCACCAATATTCAAATTATAACAACACTTAAATAAAAACTCCAAATGTAAAAAGAATGCTCCAGATAGCTCAAAGTTTAAATATAAAAAAAAAAGAAAAAAAAACAAAAAGCACCATTTAAAAAATCAAAATATTGCAAAAAATTTAAAATTTCGTAAACTGTAAAAGTAACCCGCAAGTTAATACAAATCAGAATAAAAGATTTCTGCTAAGTAGATTTTGAATTTGGGGAGAGAGAAAAAAGGAGAAGAGCACAGAGAAGGAGAGAGAGAGAAGAGGAGAGAGGGGAGAGGGGAGAGGAGAAGGAGGAGACCGAAGGAGATAATTCAAAGGGGTTGAAAATTGAAAAGCAGACTTGTATGAACATTTTAAATTAAAAAAAATATCTTTTCATTAAACCCCGTATGGAATAAAGAGCACAAAATTTTAATGCGGGAAAATTTTTCCAAAAAATTGATTGTTTTTAAACAGTAAAAATAATAAATCAAATAAAGATTTTTGTAGTAAAATTGGCTTGGATGGGGGGGGGGGGGGGGGGGGTTCCTTCACACACACCACACACACACCCACACACACACACACACACACACACCAACCCCACACACAGGGCACACACGCAAGCCGCCACAGGGGTCAGATTTTAAACCCAAAACATAAGGCCCCTTCTCCCTTTCCCCATTAACTTTCATTGAAGAGGCGTCGGCGATGGGAGGAAGGGGTTCCTCAGTGGTTGGTCCCGGGGATGAAAAACCCCCAGGACCCGGGAAAAATTCTCTCCCGGGCTTTGGGGTGCCCCACCTCGTGGGTGGGTGGGGGTTTTCTGCCGGGCTTGTCAGCTTTTTAATGGCCAATGGGAACCACCGCTCAGGGGACCCTCTTCCCCCCCGATGGAGGCGCCCTTTCTTATTTCTCCAGCCGTCCCTGTCTGTGTTGGCACTACTGTGGAAACGTTGGGTTTAAGGCCAATACACTTTTAATGGGCGATGGAGTACAATGGAGGATCTGTGGGGTGACCCCGGAATGTCGCAGCTTTCTCAGGAAGAAAATCTTGGTTTGCCCTTTTTGCACACGCCTGATTGGGGGACCAGTTAGTTGGTTTTTCGTTTGATGGTACCTAAGTACTTGTAGACTCGACGATCTCGCTGCTAACTTATTATTTAAAAAAAACATTTTAGAAAGACACTTTCAAAGTGACCCCCTGTGACGGTCAAGTGTCCGCAGAAACAAAGTGTCCCCGCGGACACTTTGTTCCCCGTGGCACTTTTTACCCTGAACTGCATTCAAAGTGTCCGCAGAAAACCTGCGGGAAATTTGTTTCGCGAGGTGAATATAACTTACAACGCGGAACAAAAACTGTCGCGTGTTTCGCCTCAGGTGAGTGGGTAATGTGCACGTATACTCCAGCGCGGGGGCGTAGCCGCCGGCATGTGTGGTGTGTGTGTGTGTTGTGTGGTGTGTGTGTGTGGTGTGTGTGTCAATTTTAAAGAAAATTGTTTAAAATTTGTTGACTACTTTTTGGCAAAAGCGCACAAATTTTATTACGCTCACGTGTCGCGCGCGGCGCCACACCACACCAAAAACACACACACACACACACACCAAACATGCGCGCGCGCGCGCCGCATGCAGGCAGCAGCATGCAGCGCAGGGATGTAGTGCACATTACCCACCCCCCCTGAGGGTGAAAACTGCGGGGATTTGTTCCGCTTTTGTAAATTTTTGTCCTGCGGAACAAATTTCTGCGGCACTTTGAATGTCATTCACGGGACAAAGTGTCCGGGGGAACAAAGTGTCCGCAGCGGACACTTTGTTTCTGCGGACACTTTGTACCGTCACCCCCCCCCCCCCCCCCCCCATTTCAAAAGGAGGGGAAAGGGGATGCCAAAATGACCCTTTAGTTGGGATAAAAGGCACTATCTGAGCGCCCTAACTTAAAAAAGACAGGGACTGCTCCAAAAAGGCCCCTTTTTCAAAGTAAAACCCCCTTAACAAAAGAATTAGTCCCCATCAAACCACAATGTCAACTTTCCCAAAACTCAAAGACCCATCCATTAAGGTTCCCCTGCTGAAATATTTCAAGTTTTGAACAACATTGCCAAAGCAAGAGTTAATACGAATTTCAAAGAAAAAGCGATTGCTCTGAAATGACTCAATGAAAGGACAAAAGTGTTTGAAAACTCTTACTTCGGTTTTTAAGAAAGTTGGAATTCCTAAATTTTTTTTTTTTTGTCTTTGGGAATCTAGTGCAATATTTTGCTTTTCTGTCACCCATGTTTGAGCAGATGTCACGTAGTGACTAGTTTGAGTCCCTCCAAGGGGATGATGGCAGTAGCCACCCTTCACCCTTTTTTTCCTAAAAATGCAACAACTCAAGACGAACTTTCTATTTTTATAATTCTCTAGTTTTTTCAGCAAATTTTTCCTCCCCACACTTTGTTTGGTTTTATTTCTACCCTTCCTGGCTGCTTTGGGGGTGCAATGAATTTTTTTTTGCACCCTTGGGGGTGGAACACCACGGTATTATGGACTGTGGGGTTTCTATTTGACGCGCAGAACAACCCGCCGTTACCCATGAGTTCCCATCCGCGGACGAAAGGCCCCGGGGCGGAAAAACAAAAAATTTTGCCTTCAAAAGGGTTTTCATGGGTTCCCCCATGCAGCCTGAAGGAGTTTTCAATCGTAATATTTTTCTTTAAATTTATGTTTCCCGTTTCTCCTTTTTCAAAAATCCCCCCCCCCCCCCCCCCCCCCCCCCCCCCCCCCCCCCCCCCCCCCTCCCCCCCCCCCCCCCCCCCCCTTCCTCCTTAAGTTCAAATCTTTGCCAAGTCATTATTAGGAAGACAGTTGAGTTGTTGGCCTGCGCTTGTTTTTTCCCCCACTATTAGATTGTTCGTCATTGTATTTTTCTGACTTGATTCAAGTTTAAAAGGCTGTGCCAGTTTTGAATAAAAGTTACTCTGTGTTCGGTTTTCTTACGGGAGCTAAAGTTACCCCACTTGTTTATTGTTTACTGTACATTGCCTCATTTCATTTCCGACTTCATATTAGTAAAAACATGGCTAAAATCAATTATCAACATGGTAATATGGTGACAAATCAAAAATACAAGATTACAGAAGTAGAAAATATTGAGAAATCTCTGTATGCTGTTGTTGAGGATGTGAAATCAAAGATCTACTAAAAGACATTTCGTGTTTAAATCAAGTTGAAGCTGCCAGATTGGAAGGAGAAATCCCGCTAAAGGAAGCGACATCTGTCCTTAAGACAATAAAAACAGCAAAAGTCCCGGTTCTGACGATTTAAATGCCAAATTCCTCTTTTTTTTCTTTCTTTTTTTTTCTTTTTTTTTTCTTTTTTTTTGGGGGGGGGGTATTGAGGTATTCGTTATAAGAGCGCTAAACGCAGGTTTTTACTTTCCTTTACCGAGAGTGTAGCACACCTTTTAGCCTCCTACGTTGACACATTTTTCAGGAGCCGGAATAGCTCAGTTGGTAGAGCGCCGGACTCGTAATCTCGATGATCCTGGGGTTGCGGGTTCGAACCTCCGCCGGGCGTTTCGGTACAGGGGGATTTTTCGCTCGGACTTAACATTGGTTCTGACTCATTCCATAATTTCCCATACAGTCCTTCGAATGAGCTATAAACCGAGGTTCCGTGTGTGAACGCACGCATAACATCTTGCACACACGTAAAATCCCATCACCAACTTTCGGAAGAGTAGGCCAGTTTGGCCGTTGGTATGGATGACACGTTACACATGCATGCACCCTGCGTGAGAAATGGAAAGAATGAATGAAGAAGGAAAATGAGTGATCGATATTGAACCATACTGACTGGATGACACGGGAAACGACTGAATGAAGCGCCGGCTGGCAGCTCTTCAGTCGGCACTACCCTGGTAGGCAGCCTGTTGTGTAAACGAGTGTTGATTGTAAAGCGCTTAGAGCTTGGTCTCTAGCCGAGAATAGGCGCTATATAAGTATTCATTATTATTATTATTATTATTATTTATCGTGGAGACCGATCAATAACACTTAATCAAGGGAAGCTAGAGGGGGTTGCACCTGACGTTTAATACCGCCTCATACACCGGCATACAGAGAGAGTAGGTAAAGGTTTGCTACACTCTCGGTAAAGGAAAGTAAAGACCGGAGACAGCTGCTTCCTTAGTCGCTTGCCGAAATGACCTTGCATGGTAAGCATCCAACCTGACACGCTATACTTCAAGGCGATCGCGTCCCTTGACACAGCCGAAACCCCACCGTATATTGATTTGTATGAGTCAGCTGTTACTGCAATCTCATGCACACGAGTGACGTGTCAGAATCGATACAAACACACACACACATACACACACAGAGGTACGGACGAGTCAAAAGATAAACAGCAAGCGATCCGTTTTCGCCATTCCCTTTTAAAATTATTTTACCATCAAAAACAAAAACAAAAAAGCATCAATTAGAATTAATGTTTAACAGTGAATACCTAACAAATTTTCAGAAAGATCGGCTATAACATCGGGCAATCATCCGAGACCCATAATGAACATACCTGCTAATTTTCACAAAGATCAGCCAAGTACTTTCTGAGATATTCCATAAAGAATAAAAAGCGGTACAGGCCGTTACAGCCGTTAGTAACGGCTATAACGGTAAACTAAAACGTCGGGCATCATCCGTGACCCATAATGAACATTCCTACAAATTTTCAGAAAGATCGGCCAAGTATTTTTTAATGTATTCTAAATAGAAGAAAAACCGTTACAGGCTGTTACAGCCATTAGTAGCGTCTATAACGGGGTAAACTAAAACATCGGGCATCATCCGTGACCCATAATGAACATACCTGCTAATTTTCACAAAGATCGGCCAATACTTTTTGAGATATTCCATAAAGAAGAAAAGCGTTACAGGCCGTTACATCGGGCATCATCCTTGACCCATAATGAACATACCTACCATTTTCAGAAAGATCGACCCAGTAGTTTTGTCTGGAGCGATGGAATACATTTTGACCACGGACACCAGACAGACAGCACAGACAGACACACAGACAGCAATTCTTCGTTCCCATTCTAAAGTACTCCCTGTTCTTTAAGAACTGGGAGTACAAAAAGGATAATTTCCACTCTTTCTTCTTCTTCTCTTTTCTTCTTCTAAGGACACTCCCGGTAAAGGGACGTAATAACGAGAGGGGACGGTTGCTTCCCTTAGTCGCGTGCCGGAAGTGACCTTGCGAGGGGTGAAGGTCAACCCCAAGGTCAACGCCACATGCTGAACTGCAGCGAGATTGCCTCCCTTAGCTCGGCCGAAACGACCTTGAGACGGGGGAGCACAGAAATCCCAAGGTCAACCGTACACACTATGCTACTCCCCTGCTTAAGCAGTTGGACTTCAACAAGGCATAATTTATGTTTACAGTATTGACAGATACCATGCCGTGTTACCTCAGTGCCTTTTTCACAAGATTGAACAGCTCCTCTGGCTCGAAGAATTTCCATCTCCCCTACCCACGCATTGATCAATACAAAGCAAGCCTGGCCCGCTCTGGACCGTATGTCTGAATCTCACTTCCACCGAGTTTACGGAATACGAGTACGTTCAAACTTTTCCAGAAACATATACATAATCATTTTATGTCTCAATAATTTGATTATTCGATTAAAATCGTTAACATCCATTCGCACGGTCTTCTGTAAACAATACATTGAATACACCGTCTAAACATGTAACCTACTCCAACGAGTTGCTCATCCCCACTCCCACTCTGTCCACCATCCCTCTTCTCATCCCCTACCTAGCATCCTCTCTCCTTTCCTCCCCCACCTCTCTCTCTCTCTCTCTCTCTCTCTCTCTCTCTCTCTCTCTCTCTCTCTCTCTCTCTCTCTCTCTGTTTTTGTTTGTTTGTTCTGGTTCCTTCTGTTTACTACCCAACATGTCATTATTCTGTTTATGGATAATCTGCTTGTCATTGTAGAATCACATTACATCTTGCTATGCTGAATTGTCAGTATGAATGGTATGTGTTGAAATAATTCATGCATGACAAGAACAGATTGTAAGACTAGACCTTGGCCTTAAATCTTCATCCTTACGTATTAAAGCTGAATCAATTAATCAACCAGTCAGTCTCTCTCTCTGTCTCTGTCTCTCTCTCTGTCTCTCTCTCTGTCTGTCTGTCTGTCTCGTCTGTCTCTCTCTCTCTCTCTCTCTCTCTCTCTCTCTCTCTCTCTCTCTCTCTCATCCATCATCCCCAACCAGACAAGTACGTGCGCGTCCGCATAGATGGGCTGTAATCAAGCTTATTTCCTAGGTTATTATATAGTATAATTAAAATGATTTTAACTTTGTTTCCAAACTACGGCTGTAAATGAATGTAAACAGACCACACAGGCCTGTATCGCATTGTGAAGGCTCAGAAACCGATAAGGAGTGAAACGGCGAACAAAATTCACTGTGTTATTCCGAAGACTTCAGATGAATAGATTGTCAGATGAACTTAAACAGCACCACGATTTGAAGGTGGGAGGGGGAAAAGTGGATTTTTGCACGGTTCATATACTGTTTTACACTGTTGGGTTATTAGAGTATGCACTGGTGTGGAAACTAACTCCCCTGCTTGGTGGTCTCGTTCCGCACGCCGGCCATTTTGAACGCATGGCGACGATAATTAGAAAAGTGTTTTTTCTTTGTTCATCTTCACTGTCCTAAGCGTTGTTTGTTTTCGCCCGAAGAAGACCCAAGAGGTCGAAATGCACTGTGTCTTGTCCTGTATTATGTTTGTCTGTATCCTTGGCGGTAACTAACCCCCTATCTTTCTAAATTTTGCTTCATTTTCCGCCCTCAGACACTCCGTTTTGAAACTTAACACGTAAGTAATTGATTTTCAAATACACGCACTCTGCCATACAGAGCAATTTTTGTGCTTGTCACAGCTTGACAAGAAATCACAATAACCAAAAATAATTTGTGTCAATAAGGTCTTGAAAATGAAATTATGATTTATGACTTTACAATCAAGAGTACTTTATTATTAGCAGAACACAGTGGGTCATTCATGTACAGTTAATGGAATAGCCGTTATAATGTCTGATATGTGAATATTCACATTCTATGAAACAAGAGAAAAAGGATGAGTGTTGCCACACTGGACCAAAAATAAAACCTCAGAGAACAGGGAAATGTCTGTTCAACCCCACTTGCTTCACCACCGAGTTTTTGGGCGAAAGTGGCCTAAAAGCCGCCTTTTCCTGTGGCGGAAGAGAGAGAGAGAGAATCACCGGCAGACAGACAGACAGACAGAGAAGAGAGGAGACAGAGAGAGACAGACAGACAGACAGGCGGGCAGACACACACACACGCAAGCGCATATTACTGTTCTCTGGCAAGTAAGACGTCAATAACCAAAAAATAACGATTATCTACAAACAAACATACTGTGCAGGGTTATCCGTTTTTAATACTAATTTACTAAACTTTTCAGATTTTAGTTTTTGTTTAATCCTATGTTTTTCTTGGTCGTTTTTCAATAACATCATTTTCGCGCAAACATTCTTCAAATGAGTCTTTGTCTTTCATGTGAAATAGAACTACAGTCTTTAACTGTTCTCTAAAGTCTTTTAAAAACTGAGTTATATTTCTGGCATAAAATCCACACACTATCCCAGCATGTCTTCCGCTGAAAGCTAGTTTCGACAAAGTGTTTCTCTTTTTAACTATGTCTCTTTCTGCTGAACAGTCATCTATAATAAATAGTGTCTGCGTTCCTTCAAACAGTCTATAAAACTGTTCTAAACACTCACTCAGTTTTATTGCTGGGATCAACTAAATATATGCCATCATCTGTCCATATAAACCTTCTATCATGATATGCTTTGTTCCATTTAAGTGTTGGGCAGAAAATCACAATATGATTAAAATTATAGCGATAAACTGTTTGTAATAGGTCGAGGATAAATATTGTTTTTCCACAACCAGTCTGTCCACAAATCAATGAACAATGAGGGGTTTTTGTCATAAAGTTTAACTGCTCCATAGTTTTATAACAGAACTTAATCTAATCCGGTTATTGTTTTTATCATGCCCTCTGTTAAAACTTGTTCAGTATAATAAAATCCTATAAGGTCTAAATGCGTAAGATTAATCCAATTCAGTTCTGTAAGATTGTTTCTATTTAGACTAATATTGATTTTGTTGCTTGTTGTTATGACCTTAATATCCTCGCCATTGTGAAGAATGACGACGGTAACTTTAAGTTTTTCAACGTCTAAGTTTTGCCAGCTAATTAGAATTCCTTTTAGAAGGACGTCACTAACGCCACAACCCCATCCCTCCCCTTATCTTTTAAGACAGAAATTTCAAATATCATTGTGAACGCATCTCCTAATTTCATTTGCGGAATGAACTGTAATTTTGTAGAAGCATCCTTTAAAAACCGTTTCTCTTCTGTGGAGGATGTACTGTTTATTCCCATACGGCTTTATTTCAATCTCTTTCCGACTATTGTCGTCTGGCATAAGACTTACATGTAAAGGGCCAGAGTTGAATGCTTTTCTGAAACTTTTTTGATGGCTAAAAATATGTAAATGGGCTTATGAATTCAAATTTTATGTCCCATTCTAAATATGGTTCTAAGTGCCATTTGAGGTCAGGCTTTCGAACTATTTTATATTCATACTGGCCAACATTATTTGCTTCTAGATTGCGCAGCTGTTCTAGTTTAGGAAACTTTTTGCTGTCGCCACCTCTTTGCGTTTTATAATCACCATCTTTAGTGTACTCAAAAACCATACAAAGTGCCTATTTCACCATTCTGTTCAAAGTCCGCAACGTCTGCAAGGTCTTTTAATTCTAAGGTTATACACCTCACAGGCGCTAATGTAACTCCCGGTTCTTCTGGCCCACGCGACATTTTTAGTACAGTTTATTATTTTATTTCCAAACAATGTGTAGGTTATTGCATTTCACAACTTTCCCTGCTTTGTCTGCAATTTTTATATTAAATGATCCAACCCTCCCACAAACTAATCTTTTAAACTGTAAATTAGGGAATTGTATAATTTCATAATCGCAATATGCAGCTTTCCCCGCCGGTAAAGCTCTTAAAACATTTGAGGGCCTTCCATCATATAAGTTTTCATCAGTGCTCAGCTCATCCAAATGAACATAAAGTAATGAATGTAATGCAAGATCGAGCGGATTTTCCCCCTTAAAAGTAGTTTTGTTTGGCGCAACAACAAATCTTTTAGTGACCTGAGTGTCAACTTTAAAGCCTAACATTTTAGCTAGCTCTTTATCAAATAAGTAATCTGCATTTTCAGGTTCGAATGTTAATATTGTTTTTAGATTTGCATTGTTAAGTTTGAGAGTAATGCCGAATTTTACTCATTGCTTCTTTTAGTGAGCAAAACCCGTAATAACCATCAGGTATTGTTAACTGGTTAGCTTTGAGCCCCACAACTTTTGTAATCTTATTATTCCCCTTGGTTTCGCTTATATTAAACCCTTCGACTTTGTAGAATATTTCATGGAGCGCGACCGTTTTGGCCCCGCAATTGTTATTAATAGCATGTTCTAAAAACGAAGGACGGTCTTGGGTTGTTATTGTTACAAACATTTTTTTAAACGAAATAAAAATGAGTGCATTCAAATATACTGGCGCAAAATATATCTGTTGGGCCGCACTACAATCTTAAAAATATAGCAACTAACACCCTCGACATTGCTGTGACCCAGACTGCCTCTTTTCATAAAAAGGTGAGTACTCCATTGAAGAGCTATCTTAACCCCCTATTGAAAACGAGCACATCCAGAAAGCGTGGTTTAGTCATCCGATGCAGTTTTATCAGAACCAGTTAAACTTTGCTGTGTCTTGTGCATCAACTGGGTGTGGAGTGGCGTATGCTGATCATTTAAATCACCATGATCCTTTGGTGAGGTCAGTGTACAGATTTCATTTTTATTACACCTTCAGACGTATTTTGTCTGAACTGCAAGCGCCATTACCAAATGACAAACCATTTAATCCACTCAGCAACAGAATAGACATGAAGGCTTTTGAAAGGATCTGTAACGAATTCAATATTAACATCAAGACAGACTTTAGACAAAAGTTGGATCTTGATCATGGCCTAGGCGTCATTTATTTTCAGGGCACGCACAGAAAGTATAACTATGACCGGCGTTCTCCTTTCAAAATTGTTCAGCCCTGGTCCATAGAGCAAGAGCATAAAACAGCATGGACGACATTTATCTTAGACGCTTATAAGGGCCTAACTAGAGCGGGAATAGAACGAAATAAACGACTCTATTCGTACTTACGTTTGGTGTTTGCTAGGTTCGCAAGCACAGGCAAGATCGAGCATAACTGATCTTTCTACTGGCTTTGATGCACAAAAACAATACTTAGCAAATTTAGAGGACGCCATTAATTCTACTGTTGATTTGCCTTCAAGTATTAAAGGTACCAAAATGTTTTTACAATACGCAAGATCGAAAGTAGACTTTGCTGTTGGCACTGGTTTTATACATGCTGCCTTCTGACCTCAGACTCCAGGTAGGAATAATAATAAACTACATAATGAAATTCTTATAGCAGGCAATGAACAGAAGGTTGGGAAAAAACGACATAAATTCTGGGCCAGTAATATTACAAACAATAAAAGAACACCCAAGATTAAGTTCATCTAATCCCGAAGTCCAACCCCCCAAAGTCATTGAAGACTCAGCAAAGCTCGCGGGACTCTGTTCGCGATGACCATGAATATGAAAAGACAGCGCTTGTTCTTGGATTAACTGGCATAGGATTACTTGGTCTTTATCTTACTAAATAGTAACCCAACTATTACAAGAACTAATGTCCATAAGTGCTCGGCCATAAAGCCAACTACTTTGCTTGCAGTAGACAAAAGCCAGCTGACAATACTCCCCAATATTCCTGGTAAAGCGTCCCCGGCTTTACTAGCTAATTTTTTTAATAAACTTGCAAGATGATTAAGCTGTTTTTTTACCCATGATTTATCAGGCGATGGCGGCGGAGGCACTGGACTTTGACCACCGCCGCCTGTAATAGCCAACACCAGTGTACTTATTGCAAATCCTAAGGCCGTTATAACGCTTGCCAATGTGACTCCCTGCTCTCTAAACAATGTTCTTATTCGTTCTGCTAGCGTTGTGTCTTCATATAAAATTTTCCGGATAGTTTCTCTTATTCTATTCACTTGAGTTCGTAATTGGTCTCGGTTAGTAGTTAGCGCTTCTAGTCTTGCTGATCTCTCTTGTTCAAGATCTTTTAGTCTTTGGGTTATTCTTTTTTTAATATCAGGCCCTACGATGCGGTCGTCAGCCTCAACGAGTTTTTCTTTTTCTCTTTTTATATGCCATCTAGTTCACCTAGTTTGCTAAATTGTTTGTTAATTCGCCTCTGATGGTTCTTAAAGCATGATCAAGGGCCTCTATTTCTCGCATGGGTAGCGGTGAGTCGTGTATAGTCTTTAACGCTGTTTCTTCTGAAAAACTGGATTCTGCTTCTATTACATTTATTACTTCACCTGCTGATTGATTTAATTCTTTAAGTTCCATGTTTTGCATTTGGTTATCTGTCGGGAGTTCTTGCAGTGTGTTTTGAAGTTTAGCAACTGCCTAACAAGGGCCAAGGCGATTTTGATCTTTCACACTGAGTCTATTTCTAATTGAACCCACGGCTAAAAACTTTGATGGGTCTTTTTTAGTTGTAAGCTGAACAAGTTGTCCTTGATCGTTTTTCACAAACAAATGATCATCTTTTAATTCAAAATCATTTGGGTCTATAAATTCGGGAGGTTCTTGACCTAAACTTTGGTACAATGATTAACCTTACTTTCTGTTAATTCATGCCACATTGAGAGCGTTGAGCGATGCTGTGTCAAAGGGATCATTTCACTCATGTCGTCTCCACGATCAAAAACATCATAATCTTCTTCGCCTTCAATTCCTGCCATGTTTTTAAATAATTAACTTTTTATTTTGTTTTATAAAAATGCCACAACAAGCACATGGCTCGATTCTTGACCCGCATAGAAAAACAGAAAGAGCCCCATGGCGTGAAGGGAAATAAACGGAATATTATTGTTCCAAATAATCCATCTACTATTGATGCAGATCAAATTCTTACTGTCAAATTTCCAGACTTAGGAGCGGATGAATTGATTGTGCCAGGCTCTACGCGTCTTACTTTCAAAATAGAACTGTTTCAACAACAGACCCAAACAGGACAGTTGTACAGAATCTGGGGCGGGCAATTGTTAAGAAAATTTCTATAAAACTTGAGGGGCAAGAAATATTTTCTTTACACAATGCAGACATATTTTTAACCTATTCTGATCTATGGCTAACCGGGAATGAAAGGGCTGATCTTGCGTTTCAAGGAATCGAAAATGAAGAAGCACTAAAACATAGAATAGGCGCTGGAGATACTAAAGACGTCAAAAAGTATGTAGCCGTAAAGTTTGCGTATGGAAATCGCTTTTCCATTCCCTTAGATTTTTGAGTTGTTAAAAGCGCATGCGCCATACTTTCAAGGAGCATTAAAGACAGATTGTCATATGAACTAACTTTTAATGAATACAAACGTGTTATCATATCATCAGACACCGAAGCAAAGTACAGCATTTCTGACATCTCGTTAGAGTTTGATGTTGTTAGCAACCATGAATTAGCAAGGCTGATTGAGCACCAATATCAGTCAAGATTAGCAATATATTACGACAGAGTGATTCATCATACAACATATCCCAGAAGCAGGGCAGACACTATATGGAATTTTAGTTTTAGCGTCGCAGCAAGATCGCTTAAAGGTATTTTATTGCTGTGTGAAGATGAAGAACCGTTCAAAAGAGCAAGTGAAAAGTTTTTTAATCCTAAAATAACGAAAGTGCAATGTACAATTGACGGTAGTCCTAACCAAATCTACGCTAGCGGGCTTAGACCTTATCATCATTTTGACGAAATAAGAAAATTGTTTGGGGGTGGGAGGGGTAGAAATTAAAACAGCAGACCTAGTGTCTAAAGATTTACATCTTCACAATGTTAGGCTTGATGATTATTTAACAACAAAATACGGTTTATGGGTTGACCTAAGGTCAACGGAGGATAATCAGTTGTATGGAAGCGGGAGAGCTGTGAGAGACGTAATAAACATTCAAATTGATAAAGAAGAAGAAGCCGATAAACCGCTTAATGTACATTTGTTTTTATTATATGATGCGCAGCTGAATATTGAAGAAAACAGATTAAAATATGTACTATACTAAATTATTTTTTATTTTATAAAAAGCATGTCTGTTCAGGTTTATCCAAATGTGCCTACAGCGCCGCCAAAAGAAGAGATAGTAGGCAATTCTGCTGTTATAGAAACCCCTGAAGTAAAAACCTTCAGATTAACAAACATTACACAAATGCAACAAAAACTAGAGCAGGACCTTTCAAAATACAGCAAAACCAAACGAAGGTATTCTGCTGCCTTTAATGCTGTTAATATGTTAATACTGGGGCATCGACTATAAGTGCTCTATCAGCAGGAACAAGTGTAGGCTCTTAGCAACGGGCATAGGCGCACCCGCAGCTTTACCTCTAGGAGGTTTGTCTTTAGCTCTCGGTCTGTGTTCATTAGCTGTAGGTGCTGCTGGCAAAAAATTAAAAACTAAACTTCAAAAGCACACAGCTATGGTTCAACTAATAACGGCTAAACTTAGTTCGTTTAAACTGACAATAAATAAAGCGCTTGTTGACTCAAACATCACGGATGAAGAATTTAATCGTTTACAGGCTGATTTTGATGACTACAAAAGAAAAAAGTTTGATCTTCAAAGAAAAGCGAGGACAAGTTTTTCTCAACAGCAGACGCCGAGCAGATAAAAAGGAATGCTTAAAAAAAGTAAACGAGACATTAAACTCTGCTCTAAAACAGCTCACAGTAACAACACCGAAGGGTGTTTATACTTTAGTTTATGAGTCCAAGCGCAAAAAGACCGTCGATATTGGTTCTGATTAAGTATTTTTTTTTAATTTAAATAAATATTTTGGCTTAGAAAAGAAAGACAGCATGGCTAAGATATATGAAGGACAAGACGAATTGTTTGAAGGAATGCTTGAGAGAGAGCGTTTATCAAGAGCACTGAATGATATTGATTTAGAAGTCATTGACCCAACAAACGTACAGGCAAGTGTTGCTCATGCAATTTCTCAAGTTCCAGGCAAACTAACAATAGACCCCCAGTTAAAGTAATGTTAGCTGTTTTAATCGACTATATAACAATAAATGAAGAAAATCTAGAAGTCTGGGTCTCAACTAAACAACAGACTATTCTTTCTCATAATGACTTAACACCCCGGTTGGGCAGACGAACTGCTTACACAGTTTGACGCTGCCGCTGAAGAAGCTAAAATGAGAGGCTCTGGTTGGTCAGAGGGCGAAGTCTTAGAGATTAGATTAAAACAGGCTAAGTATGCCCCGATTGTAGGCAAGGCTTACATTCCGCTACCTCGGGAGTTGGTTTTAAGAGAGCAGTTTTAAACATAAAAAATTCAGACAACAAATGTTTCATGTGGTGCGTTCTTGCAAGGCTGCATCATGTCCGCGAACACGCAGAAAGAGTGACTAACTATCGGCAATACGCCAAAGATCTTAACTTCAATGGAATATCCTTTCCTGTTAGTGTAGACCAAATTGATCAGTTTGAAGAACAAAACAACCCAATAACTGTTAATGTATACACATGGGATGAGGAAACAAATTTGGTGCCAATTTAAAGTGTCCAAGAACAGTCCAACAATAGGCGAACCAGCCAAAAGTCATGTGGACTTACTCCTAATGTTTTCGCCAGCAGGGCTGCCCCATTACACATTGATACGCACAATGAGCAGATTATTGGCGCATACTTCAAAAAACACTAACAATACAAAAATTTCGCAGAAAATGTTTTAACAAGAATTCCATCTGTGCAAGCCGCGAGTGAACATATAAAACATTGTAAAAGTTCTGTAGACTGTAAGACAGAACTAACTACGCCCCCGCCAGGATCTAAAGTTAGTTTTAAGAACTGGAAACGGCTGCAAACAAGTCCCTACGTAGTTTACGCAGACTTCGAGTCGCTTATTGTTCCTTATGAAGGGCCAGCACCACAAAAAACTTCGAAAAACAGTCTTAATGGTAATCATCAGATTTGTTCATTTGCCTTCATTATTGTTAGGTCGGATGGCGTTTATTCAGAGCCAGAATTATATAGAGGACCAGATGCTGCAGAAACATTCTTAAAACGCATGCAGCAAGTGCGTACGCCTGTTCTAATAATCTAAACTTATCTGAAATCATAATGACGCCTGAAGACCAACAACAGTATGACTCAGCCACGCATTGTTGGATTTGCGGTTTAGAGCTAACGCCAAGAGTGTAAACCCACAGTAAGAGACCATGATCACATTAGCGGAAAGTTCGAGGAGCTGCGCACAAAAATGCATCTTCATAAGTTTGATCCCAAGCATGGAGCTGCTGTATTCTTTTAACTTGCGAGGTTACGATCCACCTTTAATGACATGCGGTAAGATTCCCTGGTATTTTTTTTAATTTTAACTTGCTTTAGACTCCAGCTAAATGATGGAACACTTAGA
>JAFLJL010016417.1:38718-48718 GCA_018398815.1 Conus ventricosus
ACGAGGCGGCGCTTAACACTGAGCTATTCCGGCCCCCCTTGGCGCATTAATTTTTGGTGTGAAGCCCTCAGTGTCTGGTCGACTGATTCCTGTATCGTGTCACAAAGTCTATGAGGGAATATCTTCTGTGTCTCTTGTCATCAGTGAGATTTTTCGAAATCAATGCAGCGATTATGTCAAGGCAATAGAGACTCTCTCTCTCAGAAAAATGGAAGGAAAGAGGTGTGTGAAATTTGTGGTGGGTGTGTGCCTGTGGGGCGTATGGAAGGGGGGGGCGGGGCGCGTGTGCGTGTGGTGTGTGTGTTTCCTACCAGTATCTATCACTTTTTGCAAAAAACTCACCTGGAGGATATTGGTGCCTTCTATTTTTCCGTAGCTCCATGCATTCGCTGTCAAGGTCAGAACCTTTCTTTTTTCACACCTCACCACCTGGGGTTCTGGTTCCAACAGTCAGCTTTGTCAACTTCCCTCTCCTGGGGCAGTTCCTGCTGGCCCCCTAAATGAGGTATTTCAAACGTCATCTCCGTGTCTGCTGACGTTTGAGTTCTTCATCCTGGCCACCCTGTATACCGTACTGAGTAGGAATCATGCAAAGAAAGGACATTTAGAAGAAATGGGGCCGGAATTGCCCAGTGGTAGAGCGCCAGACTCGTGATCTTGTTCCTTGGGGTTGCGGGTTCGAATCTTCGCCGGGCCGTTTCGGTACAGGGGGATTTTTCCCTCAGAGTTAACATTGGTTCTGACTTATTTCCCATACAGTCCTTCGAATGAGACTATAAAACCGAGGTTTGTGTGTGAACGCACGCGCATTAACATCTTGGCACACACGTAAATCTCATCACCAACTTTCGGAAAGAGAAGGCCAGTTTGGCGTTGGTATGGACGACACGTTACACATAGCATCACCTTCCCCGAAGTTTGGAGTATGGCTGCCTTAATGCGGGATAAAAAAAACGTCTTCATGCACACAAACTCCACTTCTTTGTTGGGTTGAAGGGATTAATACTTGGTTGCCTACACAGGAGTGTCCGCAGGAGTATCATCCTGCGTACGCAGAAAGAAAGAAATGGAAAGAAAAAAGATTTAGTTAATAACACAGCAATGCACGCAAACCTTGATCGATGATTGAATGAATGCATTGCCATAGTATTGTCTGCTTTTCGAGCGTTCAGTGAGACTGGGTCCACGTCTCAGTCTGCACCGCAGACACATAAGTCGCTGGTCGCACCATCACTGGTCAAGTTGTTTATTACAAGATCAGGGCTGACCTTTGTCTTGTTTTTTCTGTGCCAGTGGAGGAGAACGGAAAGGAGGACTGTTGGGGTAAGTACACTCAAAATAGTCTTTTAGGGGACTATGTTTTAAGGATGGAAGGGGATCTCTGTACTGAAATGGGTATTCGGTGTGTTCCTCAGTGGGCCTCGGATCCGTTTGTCTCATGTTTGTATTTGCTTTGGGAGGCTGGGGGAGGGGGGGGGGGGGCGGGCGGGATTGGGTTTCGCGGTTTGGTTCCACTCCACCCTCCACCGGTAAAAAAAAAAAAGACTTCTCAGAACAAATACGAGGATGAGCGGAAATTACACCGACACCGTCCACTCTCCTTCCTCCTTGTCTGAAAACTTGGCGGCGCGCATTCCCAGTGTGGCTGTACACTACGAGTAAATGCGCCAAGGCCTTGCTTAAAAGGAATCGAGTGTTCATAGGCTGGCACAGTTGGATTGTTTTAAGACTTTTATTGTGCGTGAATTTGTTTCTCCTCATTTCTTTCACATGGCCATCAAGGTACATGCATGTGTGGCTCCAAGCAGGACAGATTAAAATCAAGGAATGGGGGCTTACAGTTGGCGCAAAAGATAGAGTCAGGGGCTGTGAGTGTAAGCCTGAAATGTGGTCGTCATACTATGGGAAGGTGTTGTATTCGGAGGATTGGTTTTGAATTTCTCGGTGGAACCAATGGATATGATGGTTGGGGAGTTCCCTCTTTTGATCCCAGTATCAGTTTAACATTAAATGCTGGCGCCAAATTATAATGTTAGCCGGCGAAAAACCGCTTACGTGGTGTGGATTATAAATGTTTAGTGCAAAATCCTATTGTGGCGTGTGGCCTGTGTGACTTGCTCGGTTTGTTCACAAAGGGAATGCAGGCGGGGCCAGGGCACCGCCACGCTCTACGTGCCCGAAGACCCCAGGCAGGGGTTTCCCAAGCAGGGCTCTGGCAAGGTCAGGGCGTCCGTCGATGCGGGTCAGTCATAGACAGTTGCGGGCTTTCCATTGAACAGCAACGCGTGCAAAGCAAAACTCCTTAGTTTTAAACCCATGTACATGTACAAAGACAAAAAGAGAGATAGCGGGGGGGGTCGAGAGAGAGAGAGAGAAGTAGAGAGTGACGAGAGGAGTGAGAGAGAGAGAAAACTTTATTTTCCACCAAAACTCAGATAAATAAGAGGAGAGAGAGAGAGTGAGAGAGACGAGAGTGAGATGATGATGATGATGCTAATGATGATGATGATGTGTGATGATGATGATGATGATAGCGACTATGATATTGATGATGAAATGATAATGATGTCTTGAATTGACAAATTTAGATTGGGCATTGTTGCTGGTCTTTAAAGTACGAAACCAAACAAAACAGTGGAGTAATCTCAAGTCCAACGCTGCGAAAATCCTAGGGAATGGGGCAGACTTATACGGGGCCTTTCCAGTGGCAGACACAAATGCCCAAAACTGTCAACTGAGAGAAGACTTTGAAATCTCCTTAAGGGGACCCCCAGGCTTGACTGGAAAATACGGGGGCATCTTAGCGTGCATTAACGAGCAATGCATGTGAGTGTGGAGAGTCCATGGATGTGACTATGTATGCTGCTGGTGTGAGTGTGCTCTGTGTGTGTGTGTGTGGTGTGTGTGTGTGGGTGTGTGGGTGTGTGTGTGTGTGTGTGTGTGTGTCTGTCTGTCATGTGTGCCTGTGTGTGTCGGTGTTGTTGTTACTATGTTACCATGTCTTCGTTTCTATGCGTTCAATTCCACAATTAATCAGAACACACACACACACACACACACACACACACACTCACACACACACACACTCGCACGCCACGCACGCACGCACGCACGCACTACACACGCAAACACCACCACAAAGTGCACATGCATAAATGTAAAAGAACATGCGCCTACCTCACACAACACACACACACACCACACAACACACACACAACACACACACACACAAACATACCCACATAAACAGGCGCAGTTGAGTGTTCAGTGTAACACAAGCGCGCGCGTGCAAGGGCGCTGTGGCGCACACCACACACACACACCACGCCACGCACGCACGCACGCACGCACGCACGCCACACAAACACAACACACACACACACACACCACACACACGCGCGCGCGCGCGCGCGTGATAATAATGGAAACAGACAATGTTAGGTTGAGCACAAGGTCTGACCAGCAGTTGGTGCGAATTGCATAGATCGACATCTACTGAGTCAGAGCCATGAGACTCTCGTCTTATATCATTTCATCTTATCATTACTTTATAAATCGAGCACAGTGCTGGTCTCGACACTATTGCTTAGTTCACACGATGGAAACCGGACTGGAAACCAGCCCCAATTTCTTGTCGGGTAACCGAAATCTGCACCGAGAAAACTCACTTTACCCCTTCAACAAACTGATTATACTCTATGGATATTCCCGATAGATTTGCCAAGCCTGTTTCCTTACATCTCAGTCTGCAAAATTTGTTTGGAAATCTGGCCGAGAAGAAATAGGACTCTGACGTCCGAGTTTCCATATGTTTCCAAAGTGTGAAGAGGTAGGCAACAACGTTTTTGTGGCACACGAGACTGACTGAAATTGACCCCCAAAAAAAGAAGGCGAAAATAGCAGGGAAGTCGAGCCCCAAACGCAGTGTGCGGTACGCGCGCACAGCGTGAATGGCGCGAAAGAGCAAAAAAGGTGGAGGAGGGAGCTTCGCAGTTTCTGATATTTCTCGAGCGTTCACATTGTCGACAGAAACTCCAGTCACATTTATTTATAGTCGTTTCCAACGCGCAAGACTGCAGAGTTTCCCACAGTTTCCATAGTGTGAACCTAGCATTAGCAGATGTGGTGTTAGCCGTATATGGACTAGTCCGCACGCAGTGGAGCCTACTGATGAAACTGAAACTGAAACTAGTTGCTTGTCAATCAGATGGAAAAGACACAATACTGACTGTGCAAATCTGTTACCTTTGGAAATAAAAATCGTCAGCATAATCATCACCATTCATCATCAATATGTGTCGTCGTCGTCGTTTCCTTTCTCTCTCTCTCTCTCTCTCTCTCTCTCTCTAGTCATTAGTCTGTCTACTCCGTCTCTCTCTAGGTTTCTCTCTATCATCTCCCCTCTCCCCCCTCTCTTGCGCTTGCTCTCTCTTCTCTTCGCTTCCTACAAACACCCTGTAAGATTGCCATGATTTTTGACCGTCTGTGCTTTTGCTTGGTTTTTTATTGCTTTTTTGAGTCCTCGAGATATCATGTGCCAAGGACAGACTGATTTGGTGATCGTTACAGTTCTCGTGCTCAGTGTCGTGTAAATTATATTTCATCAACGTTTCTGCATATGGGGGATGCCAGATATATTGAAATATACTGGCTTTCCTTTTTGCTTCGTAAGGCGTTTGTTCTCTCTCTCTCTCTTTCTCTCTCTCTCTCTCTCTCTCTCTCTCTCTCTCTCTCTCTCTCCTCCCTCTCTCTCTCTTCTCTGTGCTTGAAGGATAGGACCCTGTTCGCGCTGGCTTAATGGCAATATGCTCCTCTTAGAGTTTGTCCTGCCCTGCATGGCCTCAGTTACAAGGGCCCACTCCTATTCTGCACCTTCATCAATCATTTCCATTGTCCATATCAGTTGAAAAAACTCACGACATTTATTTGCTGATGACTCTTACTCCAAACAAATGTTAGTTATCTACAAACAATAGATACATCTCTCCAGGAAAGTCCTAAATGAAGTGTCAGACTGCCGTAATTCAAAACTCAATGGTATTACACCCAGCCAAAACTAAATATGTTGATTATAGCCACCGCCGAAAAGCACCAGTGATCCCTGTTTTACCTATAACTTCTGTGGAATGGCATTTCTTTCGACTGGATAGATGTGCATCGAGTTTCAGGGTATGTTTCAGTTTCAATTCAGTTTCATCAAAGAGGCGTCAATGCGGGCGGATGAGTCCATATACGCTACACCACATCCGCTTAAGTTTTGAGACCACACTATGCTTGTTTTTAATTCTGATGAAATAATTGGAATTAACAACTAAGGATGGAGAGAACTGAAGAAGAGGGGTCTGTGGCTACGTTCAGCTGATGTCTGACTACGCATTAGCAACGCGCAAGGCAGAGGTGGAGTGCTGCAAACATTTTTTTTTTCGTTGTTTTTTGGTCGTATATGTGTGTTGTGAATGTACACATGTGTGTATGATGTGTGGGCACGGCCCACCGTGTGTTGCGTGGGTGCTTGGGTATGTGTGTGAGTGTGTGTGTGTGGGGTGTGGGTGTGGGTGTTGTGGGCGTGGGTGTGTGTGCGCCGCGCGCGCGCGCGGCGTTTGTTGTGTGTATGTGCGCCGCGCGTTTGTTGTGTGTATTGTGCGCGAGATTTGTTGGGTGTATGTGTGCGCGCATGTGTGTGTGTTTATGTGCACGTGGGTTTGTGTGTGTGTGTGTGTTGTGTGTGGGTGTGTGTTGTGTGTGTGTGTGTGTGAACGAATCATTAAAAATATGTTTTTTTGGGGTGATGGACATGGGTGAGATTGGAATGAAAATTGCTAGTACACTGGTTATGCATGTTTGCGTTAAATATTCTTATAAAGAATGAATACGCTTTGTTTGTGAGTATTTGTGTTAGGGCTGGGGGTGGAGAGCATGTAAAAATTGGGGGGGGAGGATTCATTTTTGTTTGAAATGCTAATTTTTGACTGAAGTAAATACACTTTTATACTGATCCTAATCAGGTACAAAAGACTGCACAGTTTCTGATATAAAACAATGATGATTTGACAAGACCATTTGACTTATGGGCTTCAAAACTGAACCATTATCTTTAGTATTATGGCCATACGTTGTGCAAAATTAGGAAATATGAAAATTAAACAAATGTTCACTCACTAGCATTGCCATCTTTGTTTCCTGCTGCCTGACTTATCTGTGCTTAATAATCACACACACACACACACACCACACGCAGCAACATACACGAACTCGTACACCATGCACGTGCACGTACGCAGGCTCGCACGCACGCACTCACACACACACACACACACACACACACACACACACACACGGGATTCACACGCACACACACCCTACTACGGTGCATTTGCACTTTCTGTCAGAAATGCAAAGATACTGGTACAACTTCTTTATGGCAAAGCTGCATCCACATAATACTGTGATATTTTTCCAGTCAGCAGCAAAAAGGTGTCGCTATTAAAATACTATCGCTAAGATCTTGATCATATGAAAATAATAACTCTGCAGACAAATTCCACGCGAGAGAAAAAAAAAAAAAAAAAGTCACAGCTACACTTTGGTGTGTGGAAAATCGGCGCAAGCGACAGCATTCAGCGACTACAACATTTTACAGTGTCCTGTAGACAAAAAACTGTCGCAAAATGAGCCGTGAGAATATTTCATGGACTAGGCAACCATGTTATATAGGACAATTTTCGTTAAAGGTGTCACGCGACTAATTTTGTCAGAAAATGGCGGCTGTTGACAGTATTTCACGGGAAATACTATCGCTGCCGACCGAGTCCATCGGTCTGACAGTATTATATACGACACGGTCTCCGCGACTAAGCAATGTTCGTCAGTAGGCCCTGTCTCTGCGCTTGTGTGATCAGAACAGGCATGGACACTTGAGGTAAAATGAATAGCAAACAGAGAGAGAGAGGATGAGAGAGTGAGAGAATCTTTATTTCAACAGAAAAAAAAAAAACAAAAAGGAAAACTCATCCATATTGATGGCCAATGGTAGCAGGAACTTGAAACTTCACGCATCGTAGAATAAAAAAAAAATAGAAAAATAATTTTTAAAAAAGTGGAAGTCCCACTTCTCCACCTCACGCGTGAACCGTGAACCATGAAGCATGGTGGAATTGTCTGGCCCCTTGGCAAGAGAGATCACGTTGTTCATTATCTATTTTCACGTAGTGAGGCGGGATGCACGAGGCGTGAGACGCGGTGGACGCGGTTTCTATGGACAGCACGCAAAAATGTCGGTTGCTAGGTTTGCTATATAGGGTTTTCGCTGCGGGTCTGCCTGCAGCAGTAAAGCCGTTTGTTCATGTTTTACTTGGTTTGGCTTGCACTGCTGATGATGGGACCTTAAGCTGTTCCAGCCACGTGGGAGCACTAGGAAAGAATGCAGGATTCGGAGCGAGCACGTTCAAAGGAACCCCCTCCCTCCCCCCTTTCTCTCTCACCCTCGCCACGCCCCCAAAACGGCTTTACGCCAATGGCTTAATGATTGAAAAGCAAAAGACAGGCAGGAAGTGGCGGGGGAGGTGGGGGGGGGGGGGGGGGACGAAAGGGGTGGGTGATGGGCAGCGGTTGCAACTGAAGACGTTGACTCAGGTTGCGCCGGTTGATCGAAGTCCGCCCCCGCGGCCTGAAAATCGAACTGGCTCCGGTGACAACGTGGGGGCGACAGGAGAAACTGGGTGTGTGTTTGCTCTGTTTAAACTTAGGCAGCAGCCGTTTTACAATCGTTATTTTACCACAACTTTTTTGTTCGTTTTTTTTTTCGTTTGCGTTCCCTTCTGTGTACATCATTGTTATATAAACAATAAATTAAATAAATAAATCACCAACGCCGATCGTTTCAACCTTCGCGATCCCGTTCACTGCCAAGGTCCGCCCGACCCGCACACCCTGGCATCGGCATTCACCGGAAAAGTCGCCAAGAGGGGTGCTGTTCTGATCCAACATACCGCACGACAAACTCTAATCAAGCCCTACTGTCGGACAATAATTGCTTAGGCGCGGTGTTGGCGCAGTGAGCTCTCCTCAGCGGGCGCTAACACCTCGTCAACGTCGCCCGGAGAATTCCCTCTCTCTCTTTCTGGTTGTAAAACGAACAACTTTCCGGTACAAGACAGCAAAAGGACATTTTCATTTTCTGAGACTGTCAGAAAAATTCACAATAGATCGGAGTAATTACTCACACTGTTGCACTTCAAAGTTCGTGTGTTTTCCGAACTGACAGACAGAATTGTGAAATGGCTTCATTGTAATTTCGTGCGTGTGTATACACACACACACACACACAACACGCGCGCGCGCGCGCGCGCGCGTACTACGCACGCACGCACGCACGCACGCACACACACACAACACACACACACACACACACACACACAACCACCACAACAACTTCAGTTGCGTATACAAGAAACAAAACAATCAAATTAACATGACTTCAATAGAATCAGTCCGTCTCTGCTTGGGCTGGCTTTTATGCCACTTTTATCTCATTCATAAAGGGAGGGAATGTTCTAACGATCCGAGTTGGAGCCAGTGATCGTGAACGAGAACTTAGGTGTGCTGCGTTGCCACAAGAAATGTGCACACAGATCTCTGGGGAGTCTCGTCTGTGGGGGACTAGTCCCCCATTGAACGATGGTGGTAGTTGTCTACGTGGCATGTCGTAGCTTGGTCCTTGCTTGTTCCAGATATCAAGATTTGGGAGGGGGGAGGGGTGGGGAGGACGCGTCCAAACTGTACTGTGATATCTGGAAGCCGTGATACTGGGAACGTGGTCTTTCAGAGCTCAGAAGGGGCAGACAGAAGGAGAAAAAAGAATGGGGTTTTCGAGATAGGTAGGAAACAATTTATTTAGGTGCCATGAAGATCTTTGGCCTTTCTTGTCACTTTTTTTTTTCTTTCATTAGTTTTTGGCAGCATTTTCACACAAAGTACACGATTTACACCAGTTACCGGTTAAATCTGGGAACGCTTCCCAGGATATCACGGTTCCCAAGATATTATACGACACCGGGTCTGTAGATATTCCTGTACCTGGTTTGTAGATAGTGGGAACTTCCAGGCTTGACGAGTCCTCCTCTTGCTCTCTTGGACTTCAGGAAAAGTGTGAGGTTCAGCAGCAAAGTAAGTGTCATACATGTATCAGCTTTTGATTTTCAGTTTCACTGTAGTTCTTCACTTTGGCTTTGAGTGGATTTTAACTAGCAAGTTATGAGACAGTAATACATGTCAACGATTGGGTGGACGGGGTGAGGGTGGGGGGGAATAGCTATTCACAGGCGTTTCAAAAGCATGGCAACATCAGGTGGTGTAATTCATTACTGGAATAACTTAGCCACTTCTTTCAATGTTTCGAGTTTGATTTTGATTTTGATAATGTTTCTCGTTATGTTTTTGTTGCTTGTTTCTGCCTTGAAGAAGGACCAAGAGATCGAAATTGCATGCGTCTTGTCCTGTACCTTGTTTGCCTATGCCTTGGCGGTAACTAACCCTTCTCTTTTCTAAATGTTGCCAGGTACACATGCCATTTGAGTCGATTCTTGCAAAGCATGCAGACAATCACAGTGTTCATAGACTATTTTCACAATATGCCAAGTCATGACAAAGTTATCTTGTCAATTATAGTATTCATCAATCATCTTAAACAGATTTACCAAGTACTAAACTAGAATACCACGTTATTACTGTTTAAACTGTGAGGATATATACAAACGATGCACTGTCTCAGACTTTGAAAAGTAGATCCACTTTCCCATCTCCGGCATACAGCAGTTTTACACACTGAAAGGGACTTCCATCTGTGGGCATCAGCAGTTTACACACTGAAAGGGACTTCCATCTCTGACATACAGCACTTTTACACACAGAAAAGGCTTTCCTTCTGTGGCTTACGCGTTTTACACACAAAAAAGAGGACTTTCCTTCACGGTTATAGCTGTTTTTTTACACACTGAAAGGG
>JAFLJL010016417.1:51218-66218 GCA_018398815.1 Conus ventricosus
CCACCACCACTCACTGACAGCACGCTTAGAGTAAATGTCCCCTCATCCAACTGGGATAACTACCCCCGGCTCACACCACCAGGTATTCACTGATTTTTCCCTTCTCTTGTTTGGTTTCCAATACGAATAAGGATAAGTATTTTGTTTTTAAGTCAGAGGCATTGCAGGACATAGCATGTCTCCTATTGATTGCTTGTTTCCTGGTGGTGGAGTTGAAGTAAATTGTGTGATCAGAGTTGACAAAACAGAGCTACTTCTCCGCTTTTGAAGAGAGCGGTGTTGTTTTGTTTGTTGATTGTCTAACAGAAGGAGTCTGGGTGGTATATATATATATATATATATATATATATATATATATTTATTTCTATATAATATATATATTATATATATTTATATATATATATATATATAACATACACGATAACAGATACACGATATTTTATTTGTCCTCATGAGAATACAAGGAAATTTGTTTGTGTGCCATTATCAAAATTCACATATTGCAACAATTTTATAAATATATATCTTTAAAAATATTCCTCTCTTTGCACTGTGCTCAGTCATTCACTTGTAATTCATTTCTCCACTCATTGTGTCATCTAAATTTATAAAATACTAACACATGCACACACACATCCTACACCTCTTCCCATCCCCCACCCCCCAGTTACTCACCACTCACCAACCCAATTCAGAACACACAACCCACCCCACTAAAGCTCACACACCCCCACACCAATAAGAATCACACACACCACCCAATACAGAATCACACAACACACACACCCCGCCAACAGAGTCATCCCACCCCCCCCCCCCCCCAACACACACACACACACACACACCCCACACAAAACCACACACACACACACACACAGAAGGTGCACACATCACCACACAAACCACCACCACATATTCAAGATTATAACAACACTTAAATAAACACTCCACTGGTAAATCTGAATGCTCCAGATAAGCTCAAAGTTAAGTATAAAAAAGAAAGAAAACAAAAACAATTGCACCATTCAAAAGATCAATATATTGCAAAATGTATAATTACGGTAAACTGTTATAAAGTGAACTGCAGAGTTAATACAAATCAGAATAAAAGATTTACTGCTAAGTAGATGTTTGATTTGGTGAGAGAGAAAGAGAGCGAGAGAGAGACACAGAGAGAGAGAGAGAGATGAGAGAGGAGAGAGACAGAGGAGAGAGGTTGGAGAGAGAGAGAGAGAAGAGAGACCGAAGGGAGATAATTCATAGGGGGGAGCGGGGGTGTGAAAATTGAAAAAGCAGGACTTGTATGAACATTTAACTATAAAAAAACATATCATTCTCTATTACAACCCAGTATGGAAATAAAAGAGGCACAAAATTTCAATGCAGGAAATTTATTTCTCAAGTATGATTGTATTATTTAAACAGTTAAAAATATTAAATCAAATAAAGATTATTTGTAGTATAAATTGGCTTGGATGGGTGGGGGGGGGGGGGGGGTTCCTTCACACACACCACACACACACCCACACACACACACACACACACACACCCATACTCTCACACACACCAGAGGCACACACGCAAGCACGCCACAGGGGTCAGTATTTAACCGAAAACATAAGGCACACATTCTCCCTTATCTCATTAACTTCTCATTGAAGAGGCGTACGGCAGATGGCAGGAAGGAGTGCCTCAGTCGGTTGGTCCGGGCATGAAAACTCCTCAGGACCCGGGAAAGATTCTCTCCTGGGCTCTTGGGATGCAGCACCTCGTGGTGTGGGTGGTGGGTGTCTGCACGGAGCTGGTCAAGCTTTCTTAATGGCCACACCTGGGAACCACGCGCTCATGGGTACCAGCTCTTCCCCCACGATGGAGGGCTGCCTTGCTCTACTTTCTCCAGCCTGTCCATGTCTGTGTATGGCACTACTGTGGAATACAGTTGGTTGAAGGCCAATACACTTTGAATGTCGACTGGTAGTACAACTGGAGGATCTGTGGGCTGACACGGAACTGTCGCAGCCTTTCTCAGGAAGAAAAGTCTTGGTTTGCTTCTTGCACCACGCGTCTGCATTGGGAGACCAGTATAGTTGGTTGGGGTTTCGATTTTGGGATTGGGGGTTATTTTATACCTTTAAAAAAAAACAGTGTTACTGGTAGTACTCGACGATCTCGACTGCTCACCACTATAATTTATTTAAAAAAAAACAATTCAAGAAAGACACTTTCAATAGTGACCCCCATTGTGACGGTCAAGTGTCCGCAGAAACATAAGTGTCCGCACGCGGACACTTTGTTTCCCGTGGCACTTTGTACCGTGAACTGACATTCAAAGTGTCCGCAGAAATCCTGCGGACACTTTGTTTCCGCGAGGTGAATATAAACGTTACTAACCGCGGAACAAAACTGTCGCAAGATGTTTCCAGCCTCAGGTGAGTGGGTGAATGTTGACACGTATTACCTCCATGCGCGAGCGTGTGCGTAGCACGCGCGAGCATGTGTGTTGTGTGTGTGTGTGTGTGTGTGGGTGTGTGTGTGTGTGTGTGGTGTGTCTTAATTTTAAAGAGATTGTTTAAAAATTTGTTGACTACTTTTTGTGCAAACAGCGCACAAAGGTTTTATTACGCTCACGTGTGCGCGCGCGGCCGCCCCGACCACACACACACACACCACACACACACATCACACCACAACATACACATGCGCGCGCGCGCTTGCACGCATGCAGCGCATGCAGCATGCACGCGCATGGGAGTGTACGTGCACATTCACCCACCACACTGAGGCTGAAAGCTTGCGGCCACTTTGATTCCGCTTAGTAAGTATTTGTCCTCGCGGAACAAATTTCTGCGGACACTTTGAATGTCATTCACGGTACAAAGTGTCCGCGGGGAAACAAAGTGTCCGCATGCGGACACTTTGTTTCTGCGGGACACTTTGTACACGTCACCCCCCCCCCCCCTCCCCCCATTTCAAAAGTGATGAAGGGTATGCAGCAGTGGACCCTTGATGTTGGGAGTTAGCAAGGCACTATCTCGAGCGACCCTATTCTTCAAAGAGACAGGCACTGCTCTCAATGGCCATCTTTATCAAATGCTAAATGCCCCTTAACAAAAGCAATTAGTCCACCATCAAATCACAATGTCAACATCACAATACTCAAAGACCCATCCATTGAAGGTGTCGTGCTGAAATATTACACAGTTTTGAAACAACAGTTCGCCTAAAGCAAGAGTTAATACGAATTTCAAAGAAAAAGCGATTGCTCTGAAATGACTCAATGATGGACAAAAGTGTTTGGAATCTCTTACTTCGTGTATTACGAATGTTGGTAATTACCTAATTTTTTTTTTTTTGTCTTGGCAATCATAAGTGTCAATATTTTGCTTTTCTGTCACCCATGTTTGAGCAGATTGTACACGTAGTGACTAGTTCTGAGTCCATTCCTAAGGGTATGATGTCAGAATATGCCACCCATTCACCTTTTTCCCATTAAAAATGCAACAACTCAAGACGAACTTCTTCTATTTGAATAATGTCTCTAGTTTTTCAGCAACTTTTTCCTCCCCACACATTTCGTTTGGTTTCATTTACTACCCTTCACCTGGCTGCTTTGGGGGTGCTACTGAATTCTTTTTTGCACCCTTGTGGTGGAACACCACGGTATTATGGACTGTGTGTGTCTCTATTTGACGCGCAGACACAACAGCCGTGTATCCTGATGAGTTCCGATTCCAGCGGACGAAAGGCTCGGAGCAGGTTATAACAAATATATCTGCCTTTCAAAAGGGAGTACGATGGTTTCCCTTATGCAGCCAGTGACAGGAAGTTTTCATATCTGTAATATATTGTTCTTAATTTATGTTTCCCGTTTCTCCTTCTTCAAAACTCCCCCCCCCCCCCCCCCCCCCCCCCCCCCCCCCCCCCCCCCCCCCCCCCCCCCCCCCCCCCCCCCCCCCCCCTTTCCTCCTTACAGTTCCACACATCTTTGCCAAGTCTTATTAGGAAGACAGTGAGTTGGTTTGCCGGCGCTTGTTTTTTCCACACTATTAGATGTTCGTCTTGTATTTTTCTGACTTGATTAAGTTTAAAAAGCTGTGCCAGTTTTGAAATAAAGTTACTCTCGTGTTCGGTTTTCTTACGGACTAAAGTTACCCCACTTGTTTATGTTTACTGTACATTGCCTCATTTCATTTCCGATTTCATATTAGTAAAAAACATGGCTAAAATTCAATTATCAACATGGTAATATGGTGGACAATAATCAAAATACAAGATTACAGAAGTAGAAAATATTGAGAATCGTCTGTAGGGCTGTTGTTGAGGAGTGTGAAATCAAGATCTACTGAAAGACATTTCGTGTTTAAATCAAGTTGAAGCTGCCAGATTGGAAAGGAGACAATCCGCTTAAAGGAAAGGCGACACTGTCCTTAGGACAATAAAAACAGCAACAAAGTCCGGTTCTGACGATTTAAATGCCAAATTCCTCTTTTTTTTCTTTCCTTTTTTTTTTATATTTTTTTTTCTTTTTTTTTGGGGGGGGGCGTTATTGAGGTTATCGTTTTATGGCGCTAATCGCAGGTTTTTACTTTCCTTTACGAGGAGTGTTAGCACTTTTCGTCCCTTCGTTGTACACATTTTTCAGGGAGCCGGGAATTTAGCTCAGTTGGTAGAGCGCCGGACTTCGTAATCTCGATGATCTGGGGTTGCGGTGGGGTTCGAACCTCCGCCTGGGCGTTTCGGTTCAGGGGGATTTTTCGCTCGGACTTAACATTGGTTCTGACTCATTTCCCATAATTTCCCATACAGTCCTTCGAATGAGACTTAAAAACGAGGTTCCGTGTCGTGAACGCACGCATAACATCTTGCAACACACGTAAAATCCCATCACCTACCTTTCGGAAGAGATGAGTAGGCCAGTTTGTCCGTTGGTATGGATGACACGTTACACATGGCATGCACCCTGCGTGGATGAAATGGAAAAGAATGAATGAAGGAAGGAAAATGAGTGATTCGATATTGAACCATACTGACTGGAGACACGGGAAACGAACTGAATGGAGCGCGGCTGGCAGCTGTTCGTCGGCACTACCCTGGTAGGCAGCCGTTGTGTAAACGAGTTTGATTGTAAGCGCTTAGAGCTTGGTTCTAGCCGAGGAATAGGCGCTATATAAGTATTCATTATTATTATTATTATTATTATTTATCGTGGGACGATCAAAAACACTTAATCAAGGAAGCTAGAGGGGGGTTGCACCTGACGTTTAATACCGCCTATACACCGGCATACAGTAGAGAGTAGGTAAAGGTTTGCTACAACTCTCGGTAAGGAAAGTAAAGACCGGAGGACAGGTGCTTTCCTTAGTCGCTTGCGAAACTGACCTTTCGATAGGTGGAAGCATTCCAACTACACGCTATACTTCCAAGGCCGGATCGCGTCCCTTTTTGACACAGCCGAAAACCCCACCGTATATTGATTTGTATGAGTAAGCTGTTACTGCAATCTCAGCCACGAGTGACGTTGTCAGAATCGATACTAACACACACACAATACACACACAGAGGTACGGACGTGTCAAGATAAACAGCAAGCGATCCGTTTTTCGCCATTCCCATTTAAAATATTGTACCATCAAAACAAAAAACAAAAAAGCATTCAATTAGAATTAATGTTTTTCAGTGAATACCACAAAATTTTCAGAAAGATCGGCTATAACCTCGGGCTCATCCGAGAGACCATTAATGGACATTACTGCCTAATTTTCACAAAGATCAGCCAAGTACTTTCTGAGATATTCCATAAAGAATAAAAAAAGCGTACAGGCCGTTACTAGTCGTTAGTAACGGCTATAACGTTAAACTAAACGTCGTGGCATCATCCGTGACCATAATGAACATTCCTACAAAAATTCGCACACGACGGCCAAGTATTTTTTAATGTATTCTAATAGAAGAAAAACCGTTACAGGCTGTTACAGCCATTAGTAGCGTCATATAACGGTGTGGTAAACTAAAACATCGGGCCATATCCGAGACCCATAATGAACATACCTGCTACTTTTCACAAAAATTCGGCCAATACTTTTTGAGATATTCATAAAGAAGAAAAAGCGTTACAGGCGTTACAGGCCGTTAATCGGGCATCAGCCTTGTCCATAATGAACATTTTACCTACACCTTTTCAGAAAGATAGACCAGTAGTTTTGGTGGAGCCGAATGGAATACTTGCTGACCACGGACACGCAGACCGACAGCACAGACAGGACAACACAGACAGCATTCTTCGTTTCCCTTTCTAAAATACTCCCTGTTCTTTACGAACTGGAGTACAAAAAGTATATCTATTGGCTAATTTCACTTCTTCTTCTTCTTCCTCTTCTTCTTCTTCTTCTTCTTCTAAGGACACTCCGGGTAAAGGGACGTAATAACGGACAGAGGGGACCGGTTGCTTCCCTTAGTCGCGTGCGGAAGTGACCTTGCGAGGGTGAAGGTCAACCCAAGTCAACGCCCACATGCTGAAACTGCAGCGAGATTGCCTCCCTTAGCTCGGCCGAAACGACCTTGAGACGGGGGAGCACAGAAATCCCAAGGTCAACCGTACACACTGATGCTTACTCCCCTGCTTAAGCAGTTGGACTTCATCAAGGCTTAATTTATGTTTACAGTATTGGACAGATACCATGCGTGTTTACCGCAGTGGCCTTTTTCACAAGATTGGAACAGTCTCTGGTGCAAGCTTACCATCTCCCTACCCACGCCTGATCAATACATAGCAAGCCTGGCCCGCTCTGGACCGGTTATGTCTGAATCTCACTTCCACCCAAGTTTACGGAATACGTGTACGTTCAAACTTTTCAGAAAAACATATACATAATTCTTTTATGTCTCAATAATTTGATTATTCGATTAAAATCGTTACATCCATTCGCACGGTCTTCTGTAAACAATTACATTGAATACACCGTCTAAAATGTAACCTACTCCACGAGTTGCTCATCTCCCACTCCCACTCTGTCCACCATCCTCTCTCTCATCCCTAACCTAGCATCTCTCTCCTTTCCTCCCCACTCCTCTCTCTCTCTCTCTCCTCTCTTCTCTCTCTCTCTCTCTCTCTCTCTCTCTCTCTCTCTCTCTCTGTTTTTGGTTGTTGTTCTGGTTCTTTGTTTACTACCCAACTGTCATTTTTCTGTTTATGGATAATCTGCTTTCATTGTAGAATTCACATTACATCTTGCTATGCTGAATTGTCAGTATGAATGGTATGTGTTGAATATTTCATGCTGACAAGAACAGAATTGTAAGATATCCTGGCCTTAAATCTTCATCCTTCCGTATTAAAGTGATCAATTAATTAACCAGTCAGTATCTTCTCTGTCTCTGTCCTTCTCTCGTTCTCTCTCTGTATGTCTGTCTGCTCTGTCTGTCTCTCTCTCTCTTCTCTCTCTCTCGCTCTCTCTCTCCTCTCTCTCCTCCATCTTCCACCAACCAGAACATGTACTGTGGCGTCCGCATAGAATGGCTGTAATCAAGCTTATTTCCTAGGTTTATTATATAGTTTAATTAAAATGATTTTTAACTTTGTTTCCAAAACTACGGCTGTAAATGGAATGTAACAGACAACAGGCTGTATCGCATTGTTGAAGGCTCAGAAACCGATAAGGGTGAAACGGCCGAACAAAAATTACTGTGTTATTCCGGAAGACTTCAGATGAATAGATTGTCAGATGAACTTTAACAGCACCACGATTTTGAGGTGGAGGGGGAAAAAGTGGATTTTTGCAGGTTCATATACTGTTTTTCCACTGGTGGGTTAGTAGAGTATGCACTGGTGTGGAACTAACTCCCCCTGCTTGGTGGTCTCGTTTCCGCACGCCGGCCATGGACGCATGGCGGACGATAATTAGAAAAAGTTGTTTTTCTTTTGTTCATTTCACTGTCCTAAGCGTTGATGTTTTTCGCCCCGAAGAAGACAGAGTCGAAATGCCACTGTGTCTTGTCCTGTATTTATGTTTGGTCGGATCCTTGGCGGTAAATAACCCCCCTATCTTTCTAATTTTGCTTCATTTTCGCCCTCAGACACTCCGTTTTGAAATTAACACGTAAGTAATGATTTTCAAATACACGCACTCTGCCTACAGAGCAATTTTGGTGCTTGTCACAGCTTGACAAGAAAATCACAATAACCAAAATTATTTGTGTCAATAAGGTCTTGAAAATGAAATTAGTGATTTATGACTTTACAATCAAGAGTACTTTTTTATTAGCGAAACACAGCTGGGTTCATTCATGTACAGTAATGGAATAGCCGTTATATGTTGATATGTGAATATTTCCATTCTAGGAAACAAGAGAAAACGGATGAGTGTTGCCACACTGGACAAAAATAAAACTCAGGAGAACAGGGAAATGTCTGGTTCAACCCCACTTGCCTTCCCCACCGGTTTTTGGGCGACAGTGGGCCTAAAAGCCGCCTTTTCTGTGGCGGAAGAGAGAGAGAGAGAAGCACGGGCAGACCAGACAGACAGACAGAGATGAGAGAGACAGAGAGAGACAGACAGGCAGACAGGAGGCAGACACCACACCACGCAAGCGCATATTACTGTTCTCTGCAAGTAAGGGACGTCAATAACCAAAAAATATCGATTATCTACAAAAACAAAACATTCTGTGCAGGGCTGTTATCCGTTTTTAATACTAATTTACTAACTTTTCAGATAAAATTTTAGTTTTTGTTTAATCTATGTTTTCTTGTCGTTTTCACTAACATCATTTTCGCGCAAAACTTTCTTCAAATGAGTCTTCTGTCCTCTAACGTGCTACGTCACTAATGTCTTTAACTGTTCTCTAAGTCTTTTTAAACTGAGTTATATTTCTGGCATAAAATCCACACACTTATCCAGCATGTTCTTCCGCTGAAAAGCTAGTTTCGACAAAGTGTTATCTCTTTTTAACTATGTCTCTTTCGTGAACAAGTCATCTATAATAATCGTGTCTGCGTTCCTTCAAAACAGTCTTTAAACTGTTTTCAAACACTCACTCAGTTTATTGCTGGGATCAACTAATATATGCCATCAGCTGTCCATATAAACCTTCAATCATGATCTGCTTTGTTCATTTAAGTGTTGGGCAGAAAATCACAATATGTTAAAATTTTAGCGATAAACTGTTTGTAATAGGTCGAGGATATTATTTGTTTTTCCACAACCAGTCCTCGTCACAAATCAATGAACAATGAGGGGTTTTTGTCATAAGTTTAATGCTCATAGTTTTTAACGAACTTAATCTAATCCGGTTATTGTTTTTATCATGCCTCTGTTAAAACTTGTTCAGTATAATAAAATCTATAAGGTTAAATGCGTAAGATTAATCCAATTCTGTTCTGTAAGATTGTTTCTATTTAGGACTAATATTGATTTTGTGCTTGTTGTTAGGACCTTAATATTCCTCGCATTGTGAAGAATGACGACGGTAACTTTAAGTTTTTTCAAGTCTAAGTTTTGCCAGCTAATTAGAATTCCTTTAGAAGGGACGTCACTAACCCCACAACCCTCCATCCCTCCCTTATCTTATTTTATGACAGAAATTTCAATAGCTTGTGAACGCATCTCTAATTTAATTTGCGGAATGAACTGTAATTTGTTAGAAGCATCTTTAAAAACGTTTCTCTTCTGTGGGGATGTACTGTTTATTCCCATACGGCTTGATTTCAATCTCTTTCGGACTAATTGTCGTCTGGCTAAAGACTATTACATGTTAAGGGCAGTTTGACTGCTTTTCTGAAACTTTTTTGATGGCTTCTAAAATATGTAAATGGGCTTTATGAATTCAAATTTTATGTCCCATTCTAAATATGGTTCTAAGTGCATTTGAGGTCAGGCTTTCGGATCTATTTTATATTCATACTGGCAACAATTATATGCTTCTAGATTTGCGCAGCTGTTCTAGTTTTAGGAAACTTTTGCTGTCGCCAACCTTCTTTTCGTTTTATAATAACCACCCTTTCCTTTAGTGATCCCTACAAACCATACAAAAGTGCCTATTTCACCATTCTGTTCAAAAGTCCGCAACGTCTGCAAGGTCTTTAAATTCTAAGGTTATACCCTCACTGGCGCTAATGTAAACTCCCGGTTCTTCTGGCCCACGCGTCATTTTTAGTACAGTTTATTTATTTTATTTCCAAAAACAATGTGTAGGTTATTGCTTTCAACAACTTTCCGCTTTGTTTCTGCAATGTTTATATTAATGATCCAACCCTCCCACAAATAATCTTAAACTGTAATATTAGTGGAATTGTATAATTTCATAATCGCAATTTGCAGCTTTCCCGCGGTAAAGCTCTTAAAACATTGAGGCCTTCATCATATAAGTTTTTCATCAGTGACTCAGGCTCATCCAAATGAACCTATAAAGTAATGAATGTAATGCCAGATCGAGCGGATTGTCCCTTAAAAGTTTGTTTTGTTTGGCGCACAACAAATCTTTTAGTGACTGAGTTGTAACTTTAAAGCCTAACATTTAGCTAGCCTCTTTATCAAATAAGTAATCTGCATTTTCAGGTTCGAATGTTAATATTGTTTTTAGATTTGTTGTTAAGTTTGAGAGTATGCAGACGAATTTACTCATTGCTTCTTTTAGTGTGCAAACCCGTAATAACCATCAGGTATTGTTAACTGTTAGTTTGAGCCCACTATTTTTTAATCTTATTTATTTCCCCTTCGTTTCGATTATATTAACCCTTCGACTTTTGTAGAATATTACATGGAGCGCGACCGTTTTGGCCCCGCAATTGTTATTAATAGCATATTCTAAAAACGAAGGCGGTCTTGGGTTGTTATGTGTTTCAAAACATTTTTTTAAACGAAATAAAAATGAGGTGCATTCAAATATACTGGCGCAAAATATTCTGTTGGGCCGCACTACAATCTTAAAAAAATATAGGCAACTAAACACCTGACATTGCGGTGACCCAGACTGCCTCTTTTCATAAAAAGGTGAGTACTCCATTGAAGAGCTATCTTAAACCCTATTGAAAACGAGCACATCCCAGAAAGCGTGGTTTAGTCATTCGATGCAGTTTTATCAGAACCAGTTAAACTTTGCTGTGTCTTGTGCATCCACTGGTGTGGTAGTGGCGTTGCTGATCATTTAATCACCTGATCTTGGTGAGGTCCGTGTACAGATTTTCATTTTTATTAACCTTCAGACGTTTATTTTGTCTGAACTGCAAGCGCCCATTACCAAATGACAAACCATTTAATCCACTAAGCAACCAGAATAAGACATGGAAAGGCTTTTGAAAGGATCTGTAACGAATTCAATATTAACATCAAGTCAGACTTTAGACAAAAGTTGGATCTTGATCATGGCCTAGGCGTAATTTATTTGCAGGGCACGCACAGAAAGTATATCTATGACCGGCGTTCTCCTTTCAAAATTGTTCAGCCCTGGTTCCATAGAGCAGAGCATAAACAGCATGGACGACTTTTATCTTTGCCCGCTTATAAGGGCCTAATAGCTGCGGGAATAGAACGATAACGACTCTATTCGTACTTCGTTTGGTGTTTGCTAGGATTCGAAGCACAGGGCAGATCGAGCATAACTGATCTTACTACTGCTTTGATGCACAAAACAATATTAGCAAATTTAGAGGACGCCATTATTTCTACTGTTGATTTGCTTCAAGTATTAAAAAGTTACAAAAAGTTTTACTATACGCAAGGATCCGAAAGTAGACTTTGCTGTTGGCCACTGGTTTATACATGCGGCCTTGACCTCAGACTCAGGTAGGAATATACTAAATACATAATGAACTTTTATAGGAGGCAATGAACAGAAGGTTGGGGGAAAAACGCATAAATTCTGGGCAGTAATATTACAAAACAATAATAGAACAACAAGATTAGTCATCTAATCCCGAAGTCAACCCCCCAAAGTCATTGAAGACTCAGCAAAGCTCGCGGGGACTCTGTCGCGATGACCCTGAATATGAAAAGGACAGCGCTTGTTTATTGGATTAACTGGGCATAGGATTACTTGGTCTTTTACTTACTAAATAGTAACCCAACTTTTCAAGAAACTAAGGTCTAAGTGCACGGCCATAAAGCCAACTACTTTGCATGCAAGTAGACAAAAAGCCAGCTGACAATTACTCCCCAACATTTTCTGGTAAAGCGTCCCGGCTTTACTAGTAATTTTTTTTAATAAACTTGCAAGATGATTAAGAGTTTTTTTACCTGATTTATTGGCGCTGGCGGCGGAGGCACTGGACTTTGACCAACGCCGCCTGTAATAGCACAACACAGTGTACTTATTGCCCCCCTCCCCTAAGGCCGTTTTATAACGTTGCCATTGTGTACTGCATGCTTCTAAACCAATGTTCTTAGTCGTTTGCTAGCGTTGTTGTCTTCATATAAAAATTTACGGATAGTTCTCTTATTCTATCACTTGGGTTCGTAATTGGTCTCGGTTAGTAGTTAGCGCTTCTAGTCTTGCTGATCTCTCATGTTCAAGATCTTTTAGTCTTTGGGTTTATGCTTTTTTTTAATATCAGGCCCTACGATGCGGTCGTCAGCCTCAACGAGTTTTTTTTTTCTCTTTTTATAGGCCCATCTTGATCACTAGTTTTGCTAAATTGTTTATTTGTTAATTTCTCCTCTGATGGTTCTTAAGCATGATTCTAAGGGCCTCTATTTCTGCAGGGGTAGCGGTATGATTCGTGTTATAGTCTTAACGCTGTTTCTTCTGAAAAACTGGATTTGCTTCTATTAATTTCGTATTCACCTGGCTGGTTGATTTAATTCTTTAAGTTCATGTTTTGCATTTGGTTATCTGGCGGGAGTTCTTGCAGTGTGTTTGAATTTTAGCAACTGCCTAACAAGGCCAAGGCGATTTTGATCTTTCACACTGAGTCTATTTTCCTAATTGAACCCACGGCTAAAAAACTTTGATGGGTCTTTTTTATTTGTAAGCTGAACAAAGTTTGTCCTTGATCGTTTTTAAACAACAAATGATCATCTTTTCATTCAAAATTATTTGGGTCTATATATTCGGGAGGGTTCTAGACCTAAACTTTGGTACAATATTTATTTAACTTACTTTTGTTAATCATTGCCACATGTGAGCGTTGAGCGATGCTGTGTCAACCGGGATCATTTTCATAATTGTCTCCAGATCAAACTAACATCTAAATCTTCTTCGCTCTTCAAATTCCTGCCATGTTTGTAATAATTAACTTTTTATTGTTGTTTTATAAAAATGCTCAAACAAGCACATGGCTCGATTCTTGACCCGATAGAAAACAGGAAAGAGCCCATGGCGTGATGGGAAATAAAGGGAATATTATTGTTCAAATAAATCCATCTCCTATTGATGCAGATCAAATTCTTATGTCAATATTTCAGAACTTAGGAGCGGATGAAATTGATTGTTTTTTTGCCAGGCTCTACGCGTCTTTTTCAAAATAGAACTCGTTTCAAACAACAGACCCAAACAGGGACAGTTGTACAGAATCTGGGGCGGGCAATTGTAAGAAATTTCTATTAAAACTTGCGGGGCAAGAAATGATTTTCTTTACACAATGCAGACATATTTTAAACCTATTTGATCTATGGCTAACCGGGAAGAAAGGGCTGATCTTGCGTTTCAAGGAAATCGGAAAATGAAGATGCACTAATACATAGAATAGGCGCTGGAGATACTAAAGACGTCAAAACGTATGTAGCCGCTAAGTTTGCGTATGGGAAATCGCTTTTCCATTCCTTAGATTGAGTGTTACAAGCGCATGCGCCATTCTTTCAAGGAGCATTAAAAGACAGAGTGTCATATGAACTAACTTTAATGAATACAAACGTGTTAGCATTATCATCAGACACCCGAAGCAAAAGTACCGCATTTCTGACATCTCGTTAGAGTTTGATGTTGTTAGCAACCAGAATTAGCAAGCTGATTGAGCACCAATATCAGTCAAGATTAGCAATTATATTACGACAGAGTGATTCATCATACACATATCCAGAAGAGGGCAGCACTATATGGAAATTTTAGTTGTAGCGTCGCAGCAAGATCGTCTTAAAGGTAATTTTATTGCTGTGTGAAGATGAGAAACCGTTCCAAAGTCAGCATAAACCCCCCACCCCCCCCCTCCCAGCAACTAAGTAGTGCTGTGTTAACTCATAAAATAACGAAAGTGCAATGTACAATTGACGGTAGTCCTAACCAAATCTACGCTAGCGGGCTTAGACCTTATCATCTTTTGGACGAAATAAGAAATTGTTTGGGGGTGGGGGTAGAAATTTCAACAGCAGACCTTAGTGTCTAAAGATTTAATCTTCACAATGTTAGGCTTGATGATTATTTAACAACAAATTACGGTTTATGAGTGGTTTGACCTTAAGGTCAACGGAGGATATAAGTTGTATGGATGCGGGAGAGCTAGTTAGAGACGTAATAACCAAATTCAATGGATAAAGAAGAAGAAGCCGATAAACGCTTCTTAATGTACATTTGTTTTTATTTATATGATGCGCAGCTGAATATTGGAAGGAAAACAGATTAAAATATGTACTATACTAATTATTTTTTATTTTTATAAAAAGCATGTTGTTCAGGTTTAACCAAATGTAGCCTACAGCGCCGCCAAAGAAGAGGATAGTATGCAATTCTGCTGTTATAGAGAAACCCTGAAGTAAAACCTTCAGATTAACACAACATTACACAAATAGCAAACCAAAAACTAGAGCAGGGACCTTTCCCAAAAAATACAGCAAAACCAAAACGAAGGTATTCTGCTGCTTGTATTGCTGTTACATATGTTTATACTGGGGCATCGACTATAAGTGCTCTATCAGCGGAACAAGTGTAGGCCTCTTAGCAACGGAGCATAGGGCACCGCAGCTTTACCTCTAGGAGGTTTGTCTTAGCTCTCGGTCTTGTGTTCATTAGCTGTAGGTGCTGCTGGCAAAAAATTAAAAAACTAAACTTCAAAGCACCACAGCTATGGTTCAC
>JAFLJL010016417.1:71218-77230 GCA_018398815.1 Conus ventricosus
GACATAATGTTGTGAATAAGTATTTTAATTTCTGATACGATTTCAGCACGATTTTTTGAATTTGTAGATTCTAAAGCTTGAAGAACTGACTTAGAATCTACACAAAAGAGAATACCATAACGGTCAAATGATAAATCATGTATGTACTCTACGGCCATTAATATTGCTATAAGTTCGGCTGTAAAAATGGACAGATTTGCCCCAAGATGAAAGGACTTCTCAATTTTTAAAAATGGAATGACAAAGCCACAACCAGCATTATTGTTTAATAGAGACCCATCAGTATAGACTTTTACGAAGTTACGATAACAATCATTGATATGTGATTTTGCTTCGCAAGCTAGAATATTAATGTTATCAGTTTTAGATATAGTTGTATAGTTATAATCAAACACTGGTTTGAGGAGCTCCCAGTTTGGTACGGGACTTATGGGAAAACGCACAGCAAGGTTTATGATTGATACCTAGCAAGAATGCGTCCAAAAACTAACCATGACAACCTAACAAAACATTTTTTTGCAATAAACTTTTCATCAGACAACGTAAAACTACGATCTAATCCAATGAGATCAACAAAACTGTTGTAAAAAAGGGAAGTCATTAGATAGAACAAACACAAAACGGGTGTTTGTTACCAGAGTTTTCATATGCAATTGGGCACTGGGAACCGTAAATTAATTAAAGCGGAACTGTGTCTGGCGGAATTATCTGCAGTTCTTCTTTCACAAAAGATCTTGAGGAGCGGGTTGTTTTGTTGTGTCAGTTTCTCGTAAATAATACACGGGGGGATTCATTTTTACAATTCTTTTTATTTAAATAGGATCAATACTCCAAATTGGATCGGTTCCCCTGATGCGAGTGTCCCTTCTGCTTCTCCCGGTAAATAAAGGTACCTTACTTTCAATCCAAAGGGTAATAGTTTGCCTGATGAAGACTCTCCTTCAGCAACATTTATTGTTTTTCTTTTGATTGCTTGTACTGGTTTTACCCCTTTAATTCTTCATTATTCATTGCGCGCAAACTGAGGGCAGTCTTCAAAACCCATTCTGTGTTGCGAGAATTGTCAATCAGCTCTCTATGATACGGTAGGAGAAAAGTCTTTCAGCTAACTGTTTGTTAAAGTTTCAACTAAACCCTGTGATCTGTGAACTCCGGAATGCTCTTCTAATAGTAACTCTGTGTTTAACAATAATTGATTCACTTGGCCTTTAAATTCTTTCCATCATCGATTGAATCATGCGAGGGTAAGTTAAAGGACCTCGTTGGTAATCAGTTGTATGGCAACAGCAACAGCAGAAGCACTCTTTTGTGTTAATGGTTCTGCATCTTTGTACCTTGAAGCTATGTCAATGACTGTGAGTGCGTACTTAAATCTTTTTCGTCTAATCCTAATATGGGTAATATAGAAATCCATTTGTGGGTTGTTTGGGAGTTGTATTGACAAAGTGGGGTCTCTGTATTCGTCTAGGCGTGGTAAATAAATTTGCCAAATCGCTTGTTTAGATAACCATTCTTTTGCTGTTTGTTCACTGACCCCAGCTGCTTGGCTTAGCTTTTTAATTGCGTGATTCCTTCCAATACCCTTTTTGGCAATAATAGATTTTGTTATTTTTTATTCAGCCAATTTATCGCAACAAAATAGACAACAGTCATACCAACGACAAAAAACCCCGATTTCTTGCATCTTTTTTTTTTTTTCTGATGGTTGATAAAAGTCACTAAATTTTTGGGTGGGGCAATGTCTCGATTGGTTTCCCTGTTACAAGATAATATTTTTTTATTGCTTGATCAACATCTTTAAATGTGAAAGCTGCATGCCCCTGTTTTTTCAGAGTATCTTTAAATAAAATCTAATGCCAATTCTCTGCTTTTCATAGGCGTCTTGTGCTGCGGCTAGTTGCTCCACAGCTTTGTTATGTCTTTTTCTCTCCCCTTTCATCTCGCAGTTTACTAAATGCGTAATTACTTCCCCTAAAAGCGAGCGCATTAACCACAGCGCCGCCTATCATCTTACGAGTGAAGCCATTTTTATAAATGTATTTTTTTTACATTTATATGTCCGGAATTATTCCTTGCTTAACTAGAAAATTTTTTCGTAGCAAACGAAGCTGCAATGATAGCAATTAGCTTTGCTAAATCTTAAAAGTCTAGTTTGCCAAGATCTGCTGGCTTTATTTTTAACGGCTTTTACCAAGCATTGAGTATCCTACACTTAGACCCCCCAATAACAGCAGAAAGGGTTACAAGGTTAGCAATAGTTTTTTCGGTGCTCATTTTTAAAAAATAAAAAAATTATAATTTATAAAAAACATGAACACGATGATCTCCTACAGCTACAAGGCATCCTAAACCTTCCTGAACTTATGAATGACAATTGATGATCAAGCTTATTATGCCCAAAAAGGAGGGCTGTATTCTTTGGCAGCATGTGGGAAAACAAAACAGTTCCTGGAACTGAATTCAGCATTGAACAGATTCAACAGATGTCGCCACAAGACATTTTAAAGTATCATAACAGGTAGGGAAGGGCGCAGTAGGGTCAGAATGGTGAAAAGTGTGGGGCAAAGGGTTCTTAGTTTGTACACTAAACTAGTCAGTAGATTTGCTCCCATTGATTCTGAACAAGATCTTACGTATATTTAACGCAAGATCCAGTTTTAACAAAGTCATTAGAGTCTCTAGGGTGTGTTTATACTATAGATTTGGAACTTTGTTATCGCCATTAACCCAGGGGATTAATAATTTTAATCATATAGATTTTTTTTCCCCTTTAAAATGAAAGATCTGGAAAATCAGCAGAACCAGAAAACATGAATCAGGGGGAGAAAGTAACCAAGCCAGAAAAAACAGCAGAAAAACGCTGAATCAGGTGGAGGCCCTTAAAAATCCTGGCGGTTGAAGCAGGGAAAAAATTGCAGAGTGGGAACAGACAAAAAAAATTAATGTTACAGAATATGACTCATCATGAAAACATAACACCGCCAACGCCCAAACAAATGATTCAATGCCCGCTATAAAAACTCCATGTGATACAAGGGCCCCCAAAGTCTTCATGGAATATTGAACTTAAAACTGTTGCCATTTTTGGCGCCATTGCGCTGTTGGGGGCAGTTATTGCGGGTATAAAATATATACAATTGCAACAGAAACAAAAGCAATCAAAAAAATCTGAACCACTAATGCAGAAAAAGAAAACAGCACGCCAAAACCGCCAATAAACCCAAAAAATCTTTTGATCCATTTATAATGGAATAATATTTTAAGAACTTAATTTTAAATTTTTAATAAAAATAAATCATGGCGTAAATTTTAAAATGATAAAGTCAAAAAAAAGACATGGGGTCTATAAAAGACATTTCCATAGACCAAATTGTAATCAATGCGGTTTTCTTCGGATGTAAACCTTCCTTAAGACTATGCAGAGAACGCTGAGCAAGACATCCTCAACGTGACACGTTTTTTGAGGCGTGTGTGTACTATCTTTGACATTTACTATTTAAGATAAAAACATAGATTGTATTTTTTTGATAATTATAAGATAACTTGAAAAACGAACTTGGTTGTACTTAAAGGATGACTTAATCAAGAACTTATTAAGAACTTGATCAAGAACTTAATTAAAAAATTTAAACAAGAACTTTTAAGAACTTGAAGTATTAATTAAAAACTTAATTAAGAAAATTGGGGTGACTTAATTAAAAAACTTAATTAAAAAACTTGGGGGGACTTGGGGGTAGGAGTGTGTTGGTGTACACAGAGCTTTATTATTTGTCATGTGTAAAAACCACTTGGTGCAAGACAGTGCTGCGTTTTTGTAATGCATTGGCTCTTTTGTTGCAAGTTCAAAGCAGCCCCCAAGTGCATTTAACAAAAGCCTGATTAAATAAAAAGACAATTGTATAAGTACACCCGCCTAAAAAGGCAGCCAAGCACGGGGCAGGAGTCAGCAAGTAGGCCACCGTTCACGCGCGTGAACGGCGAAGCATGACGTCAAAGCAGGTGAGGTAAGAACTATTTTAGAAAACTGTCCCGGGGTTTGTGGGGCAGGAGTCAGCAAGTAGGTCACCGTTCACGCGCGTGAACGACGAAGCATGGGGTCAAAGCAGGGGAGGTAAGAATATTTTTTGAAAACTGTCCGGGCTTTGTGGGCAGGAGTCCAGCAAGTAGGCCACCGTTCACGCGCGTGAACGAAAGAAGCATGACGTCCAAGCATGTAATTCTTGCGGCGTTGAAAGATCTGTTCTCCTTTTTTTGTCTCCTTTCTTTTCTTTAACAATTGCTCAAGCTTTCTTTTGGGTTCGTGGCAAATCCTGGGGTCCTTCCCTTTTAATCTTTTCAATTATTTCTGTCATTTTTTTAAAGTAGTCTTGATTCTCTTGCAAAATAAACATTTCTTCTTCAGTCCACAATTCCGTTGGTGTTGGCGGTGGTAATGGGAGATTTTGAGCTTGTTGAAAAGTTGTAGCTGATTCCATGCTTTCCACCATGGTTTCATCCATTTCTTGAGTAATATAGTGTCACTTCCAGCACTAGTAGAAGGCATTGAAACACCACTTCCTTGACTCGCCATGTTTTTAACACACACACAAGTTCTCTCCGCTCAGCCCGCTGTCAAATGTAAAATCACAGCACAGTAACCACGCCGGCAGTCAGTGGAAGAATGTGTGGCGTGAGCGGCCGTAAGGCTACGCTTAACTCGCTGATTGGCCAGCTAGAACGGCGCCGCCGCGCGGGAGTGTTAGCATAGGACAGAACGTTCTAGAAAGCTGATGTAATGCTAGGCAGGAAGGAAGGGGTGAAGAGGAGGGGGGAAGAGGGGTAGAGGAGGTGCGGCAGTATTGATTTTTTGGCCTGTGTATTTGTGTGTGTGTGTGTGTGTGTGTGTGTGTCTGCGTGTGCGCGCGCGCAATTAACAACATGTATGTCCGTCTGTGTGTGCCTCTCTCTGTGAATATTAAAACTGGCAACATCTTGTTTCATTTCCTTGAACCAACAAACCTTTAAGATAGTCTCTCCGGTTTCACAACATGCTTCGCCTAATTCTTTCAACAAATACTCTAACATGCAGTTAAAGTAAAACTTATGGTCTCGAATGCACAAACCTGTTCTTCAGTAACGTTTTAGCCATTTTAAAATAACACAATTAAAACACAGTGGCCACAACAGAGCGCAGTGAAAACACAGCCTTCTTGTTCAATAGTCCGAGCAACAATGGCAAACCCAGTCGTGTCACGCGACAGCCTCGATTCGGTGCGTTGACGTGGCAATCTCGAATTTCTGATGCAATGTAGTGCAACCAGCCGAGTGTGCTTCGTTTACACAGCACAGGCTAGGTGCAAACTGCCGGGAGCCGTAAATTAAGTGATCGGGTTTCAGCCCTGTGTCTGCCTGTCTATGTACAAAGTTTGTAGTTGGAAATTAGTCAGAAGAAGTGTGCGGATTTTATGGCATTTAATTGAGAGAGAAAGAAAGAGAAAGAGTGTGTGTGTGTGTGTGTGTGGTGTGTGTGTGTGTGTGTGTGTGCCCGCCTCTCTGTCTGTCTGTCTGTCTCTCTCTGTCTCTCTTCTCTGTCTGTCTGTCTGTTCTGAGGGCAACTTAACCTTAACGGTCTTTGTCAGGGTTTCTCTCTCCCCCCACCCTGTAATTAACATACTGCGAAGTAATCGGATAGCCTAGTGCACCCACCGTGTATATGGGCGCGTTCAGCCACAACTGCTTTTCCCTTGCGTTACTCTATGGGGCGTGTTCAGTGCCGTCTACTTTCCCCTTCGTTACTCTATGAAAACTTTAGTAAATTAGTATTAAAAACGGATAACCCTGCACAGTATGTTTGTTTGTAGATAATCGTTATTTTTGGTTATTGAAGTCTTACTTGTCAGAGAACAGTAATATGCTAATTCTAGGTCACTTTCGCCCAAAAACTGGTTGAGGGTGAAAGTGGCGTAGAATGAAGGTTTTCCTGTTCTCTAGTCCCTTTCACAAGTCTAGTTGGTGAGTACATACCGTAGTTAG
>JAFLJL010016419.1:5000-31571 GCA_018398815.1 Conus ventricosus
TAAAACACATCCTTGTCTTACACCTGACATAGAGTCAAAATACTCGGTTATACTGGTCCCCACTTTAACAGCGGCTTTCACATTTCTATACATAGCCTTCAATGTTTTGTACATTTTTTCCGTGAATACCTGTTTTCTGCAATATGAAGTATAACAGTTTTTGTCTGTGTATACTATCGAATGCTTTAGAGAAATCTACAAAGAGCGTGTAAAACCGACCACCATGTTTTGTCAGGTATTTTTGAACCAGTGATTGAAGAGAAAAAATGTTGTCTGTGGTACTGTAACCTTTGCGAAAACCTGCTTGAGCTTCAGGAATAGTATCATTTGTATCACAAAAGTCCTTTAGTCTGTTATTAACTACTGTACTGTATAATTTGCTGATTATGTTCAACAATGAAATCCCCCTATAATTGTCTGTTTTCATTGAACTACCTTTTTTGTGTAAGGGAATATGACAGCTTTCGTCCAGCTTTCAGGGTACTCCCCACTTTCAAAAATTCTGTTGAACAATGGATACAGAAATTTAACAAGAACGTCTTCAGCATGAATGAAAAAATCAGAGGACAGACCATCTGGACCAGCTGCTTTTCCACGTTTTAATGCACGAATAGCACTATGAATTTCAACCTCTGAAATATTCCTATCTCCTTGGGCATTTAAACAATCACTGCAATTTCCAGATACATGATCATTTACAACATCATCAACCTCCCGGCCGAAATCAGAGTCATCCGCTGATTGCTCTACATTGAACAAATTTTTAAAGTAATCATACCACGCACGAGGTGAGATCAAATTCGAACAGTGCGGTTTGGTTGATGTCAATGACTTAACTTTTTGCCAAAAAGCTCTGGAATTAATATCAGAACACGCAGCATTTAGTTCGTTTAAAACGCGCTCATTTTGTACTGCTTTTTTACTTTCACACAAATCTTTAAATTGCTTTTTCTGATTCAGATAACTGATTAAATCTTCCCTTGAATTTGACCGTCTGAATACACCCAGATGTTGATATTTCTTTTCTTTCGCGCGCTCACACTCCTCGTCCCACCAGGGAGGCTGTTCACGGGATACTTGCATTTTCCGCTTTGACTTCATTTGGCAAGCAGCGTTCTGAAGGAATGTGACAAGACAGGTCGACCCTGCCTCAACGTCACATTCAAGTGCTGTCATAAAATTTTGAAATTCTCTTTCTTTGTTACATAAAATGTAATCAGCGAATGACTCTGCATATTCTTCCTTCCAAACAAATCGCAACTCTTCTTCCAGTACAATTTGTTCAGCATTAGCCTCAGTCTCCATGCCATCAACATAAGTAAAGGAAGCAACAATAGGAAAATGATCAGATTCACACCTGTTTGCCACGAAATTCAACAACAGTATCAAACAATAATTGTGAACAAACAAATAATCTACGACACATTTTACCCTGGTTTGCTATGCAAGTAATTTCACCCTCACTATCTCCCTTCAGTTCTTCCATTTACAATTAACAGATCATATTCTGTACATAGTTCAATAAGTCTACGACCAAAACCATTGACACTACTGTCTTTAGATTTACGGATAGTTTGCGGCACATTCTGCATTAATATTTCTGCATCTTCTAGTATTTGTGCGTATCTATTTTCACCGACGTTATCCACATCAGAGAGTTCAGACGTTCGGGCATTAAAATCGCCACACAGTAGCCAGGTAAGTCAGGATATCGGTCCATCACCTCTGACATACGGTTTTCTAACAAATCAATACCGTTATCACTGTTCTTTCCATAAATCACTGAACGTTCAGGAGCGATGTAAACAAATGCAGCAAGAATGTCAAACGGAGAATTCAAAACACACTTACCAACCTTCAGAAAAACACAGTCCTCTGTTGATTGTGTGTGTGTGTGTGTGTGTGTGTGTGTGTGTGTGTGTGTGTGTGTGTGTGTGTGTTGTGGGGTGTGTGTGTGTGTGTGTGTGTGTGTGTTGTGTGTGTGTGTGTGTTGTGTGTGTGTGTGTGTTGTGTGTGTGTGTGTGTGTGTGTGTGTGTGTGTGTGTGTGTGTGTGTGTGTGTGTCATGTGTGTCATGTGTGTGTGTGTGTGTGTGTGTGTGTGTGTGTGTGTGTGTGTGTGTGTGTGTGTGTGGAAGACGAAGGATCAAAGCACACACACACACACACACACACACACACACACACACACACACGCGCGCGCGCGCGCGCACACACACACACACACACACAGCCTCTTGAGAGAGACAGAGACAGACACACACATACCCCCCTCCTCCCTCTCTCTCTCTCTCTCTCTCTCTCTCTCTTGTCTAATATCACACAATGTTGTGTGTGTGTGTGTGTGTGTGTGTGTGTGTGGTGTGTGTGTGTGTGTGTGTGTGTGTGTGTGATGTGTGTCATGTGTGTCATGAGTGTGTGTGTATGTGTGTGTGTGTGTGTGTGTGTGTGGAAGACGAAGGATCAAAGCACACACACACACACACACACACACACACACACACACACACACACACACACACACACACGCGCGCGCGCGCGTGCACACACACACACACACACAGCCCCTTGAGAGAGAGGAGAGAGAGAGAGAGAGAGAGAGAGAGAGAGAGAGGAGAGAGAGAGGGAGAGAGAGACACACACACACACACACACACACACACACACACACACACACACACACACACACGTGTTCGTGTGTGGTGTGTGTGTGTGTGTGTGTGTGTGTGTGTGTGTGTGTGTGTGTTGTGGTGTGTTGTGTGGGTGTGGTGTGTGTGTGTGTTGTTGTGTGTGTGTGTGTTGTGTGTGTGTGGTGTGTGTGTGTGTGTGTGTGTGTGTGTGTGTGTGTGTGTGTGTGTGTGTGTGTTGTGGTGGGGGTTTGTTTTGGGTGTTTTGGGGTGGGGTGTGTTTTTGGGGGGGGGGGTTTTTTTTGGTGTTGTGGGGTGTGTGTGTGGGGTTGTGTTGTGTGTGTGTGTGTGTTTTGTGTGTGTGTGTGTGTGTGTTGTGTGTGTTGTGTGTGTTTTTGTGTGTTTTTTGTGGGGTTTTGGTGTTGGGGTTTGTGTGTTGGGGTGTGTTGTGTGTTTTGTGTGTGTGTGTGTGTGTGTGTGTGTTTTGTGTGTGTGTGTGTGTGTGTGTTGTGTGTGTGTTGGTTTTTTGTTTTGTTGTGTTGTGTTGTTTTTGTGTTCTGTTGTTTGGTTGTGGTTTGTTGTGGGTGTGTTTTGTGGGTTTTGTGTGGGGGGTTGTGTGTGTGTGTGGGGGTGTGTGTGTGTGTGTGGTAATAATAAAAAAAATGGTTTATTATTTTTTGGCAGGCCCTCGGGCCCCCATATGAACGGGCGAAAACTGAATTGAAACAAAAAACTAGCAGGGTTTATAGGTGAGTTTGAAAGGTTAAGGGAAAAAGAAAAAAGAAATACAGGGGCCAAATCTTTTTCGGGCAACACAACCCAAACTTTTTCCCATACAAAAATCGGGTTATAGACAGAGATTTCTTTTCCAAAAAATTTTAGGGTTTTCCGAATTATTCTGAAACCCTTTAACCCCCCTTTTCATTTGCATTTTTTACCTAATAATGTATTTTAAAATTTCCGAGGGGAAAACGATAAAAATTTAAAAAGGGTTTATGAATTTCCGGGCGAAGTGTGGTTTATTTTAGGCCAAAAAAACCATGAAAATAAATAAATTTAATATAATGACCATCAACTGTTTGAAAAAAGGATCAGTGATTTGTTGAGTCGGTGAACACCCTTTTCAGAGGTGCCGTTTGCATCTAAACAGACAAAAAAAACACCCCCGATGTTCGCGAGGGAAACTACCACTTTGGGGGCCCATTATTAATTTCGGGGTTTTGATAAATACAATATCGGGGTATGAAAAAAATTTGAAAACCCCAGTCTTGAAAATATAAATCCTTCAAACGTTTTTTGGGGGCAGACCCTATAAAAAAAATGAGCTTTTTCCTTTACATTCTGCATCTCCCAAAATACCAAAGCCTTTAAGTGCAAAACCGGGCGTCTTCCCACGTGAAAACCCATTTTTTTCTCCCAGGAGGTTTGGTGCTTTTGGGCAACTTTTATAGCATTTTTTTGGGAAAATTGTTGTGGGGAAAATGACACAACCCCTGCACCAATATTTCACAATTTCGAAGATATGTTCAATATAGACGGGGTTTATTTACCACACCCCCAAAGGGCCCAATATTTTTTTTGGGAATCCCCCCAAACCCCCTAAAACCATCTTGAAAAATTTTTTCTGGATTTTTTAAATAGCATAAATTTTTTTGAAACCCCCATTTTTCAAAAAACCATACAAAAGAATTGGTTTTTCCCTTTGGTGTCAAAAATTTTGAATAAGTGAAAACTAAAATTTCCCTTAAAGGGTTTAAACCACCCGTTTTTTTAAAATTCCTCCCACTGCTCCACACCCTTTACCGGGACAGATTTTGCACCTTAGACCGGGTTTAATGTGGTGAGAAATAAACCCCAAGATGTTTTTCAAGGTTTAACCGGAATTTTGCTTACCATTTTAACCCCCTTTTCCCCGTTGTTTTAAAATTAAAACCCCCTTTTTAAACCACAACCATTTGGGTTTTTAACCCTTTATTCACATTTCAGCCCCCCTTTATGGCAGTATTTTTCCGGGAAAACATATCTTCTTTTGCAATCTACTAGAATGGGAAAAACTAAAGCAATATCATCTGCTTTACATAACAGAAAAATCCCAAGTGGGTCAGCAAAATGCCCAATCCTCTTCACCCAGTTAATAAGTCAGCTTCCCAACTCGATAAAATATAAAAGGAACAAAAATGGGATTTAAAAAACCCATCCTTTTTTCTTAAAACCGGCCCGATTTAAAATACTGGGGTTTTTTCTGGTCCCCATTTTTAACAGCGGCTTTCACATTTCTATACATACCCTTCAAGTTTTGAAACTTTTTTCCCGTGAAAAACCGTTTTTTCCCAATAGGGAAGTATAACATTTTTTGTCTGGTATACTATGGGAATGCTTTAGAAAAATCTAAAAAGAGGTTTTTAAAACCGCCCACCATGTTTTGTAGGTTTTTTTGAACCGTAAATTGAAGGGGAAAAAATTTTGTTGTGGTACTGCCCCCTTTTGCAAAAACCTGCTTGAGTTTCCGGGAAATGTATCATTTGTATCACAAAAGCCCTTTTTAGTCTGTTTTTAAAACTTTTTACTGTATAATTTGCTGTTATGTTCAACAATGAAACCCCCCTATAATTGTCTTTTTTCATTGAACTCCCTTTTTTGTGTAAGGGGAAAAGGGACGCTTTCGCCCAGCTTTTCCCCGGGGTTACCCCCCAACTTTAAAAAATTTTTTTTGTTGAACAATGGTCCAAAAATTTTTAAAAAGAACGTCTTCAGCGGGAATGAAAAAAATCAGGGACAGACCATTGGCCCCAGCTGTTTTTCCCACGTTTTATGCACGAATAGCACTTTAAATTTTTAAAACCTCTGAAAAATTCTTTTCCCCTTTGGGCATTTAAACAAACCCTCCCCAATTTCCGGGGGTACATAAATCATTAAAACATCATAAACCCTCCCGGCCGAAATCAGAGTCACCCGCTGATTGCTCTACTTTTAAACCAAATTTTTTAAAAAGAAATATACCGCACGGGGGTGAGTAAAATTCGAACAGGCCGGTTTGGTGTTTGCCCCAATACTTAACTTTTTTCCCAAAAAGTTTGGGAAAATTAATTCCCCCCACCCAAGGCTTTATTTCTTTTAAAAACGCCCCCCAATTTTTGTACTGTTTTTTTACTTTCACACAAATTTTAAATTTTTCCCTTTTTCTGATTCGAAAAAACGATTAAATCTTCCTTAAATTTTAAACCGTCGGGAAAAACCCGGATGTTTTTATTTTTTTCTTTCGCGCGCTCAAAACTCCTCGTTCCCCCCCAGGGAGGCTGTTACGGGTTTCTTGCATTTTTTCCCCCTTTGACTTTTTTGGCAAGCAGCGTCTGAAGGAAAGTGACAAGGGGCAGGTTCCCACCCCGCCCCAACGTAATTCAAAGTGCTGGCCCTTTTAAAATTTTTAAATTCTCTTTCTTTGTTACATTTAAAAAGTAAAAACAGCGAAAAGAATCGCATATTTTTTCCTTTCCCAAAAAATCGCAAATTTTTCTTCCCGTACAATTTGTTAAACATTTAGCCTCAGTCTCCCTGCCTCAACATAAGTAAAGGGAAAACAACAAAAGGAAAATGATCAGATTAAAACCCGTTTGCCACGAACTTTTCCCAAAAACCCGTTTTCAAACCTAATTTGTGAAACCCCCCCCCCCAAAAAAATTTCCCCCCACCTTTTTCCCTGGTTTGCTATGCAAGTAATTTTTTACCCTCATACCCCCTTTGTTCTTCCCTTTTCAAATTTTAAAGGGTCATTTCTGTACCAAAAGTTTAATAAAATCTACGCCCCAAAACCCCTTTGGCATACTGTCTTTAGATTTACGGGTAGGTTTTCGGGGACATTTTGCATTAATATTTCTGCCCTTTTTCAGTATTTGTGGTATTAATTTTTACCGACTTATCCCCCTCAGAGAGTTCAGACGTTCGGGCATTAAATTTGCCACACAGTTTGCCAAGGTAAGTCAGGATATCGGTCCATCACCTCTGACATAAAGGTTTTCTAAAAAATCAATAAACCCTTATCACTGTTCTTTCCAAAATCGAAGTTTAGGAGCGGGTGTAAACAAAAAGCAGCAAGAAAGTAAACCCGGGGAATTTAAAAAAAACTTACCCCCTTCAGAAAAACCGTTCCCCTGGTTTATTGTGTGTGTGTGTGTGTGGTGTGTGTGTGTGTGTGTGTGTGTGTGTGTGTGTGTGTTGTTGGGGGGTGTGTGTGTGTGTGGGTTTTGTGTGTGTGTGTGTGGGTGTGTTGTTGGTGTGTGTGTTGTGTGTGTGTGTTTTGTTGGGGGTGTGTGTGTTTTGGTGGTTTTTGTGTGTGTTTGTTTTGTGTGTCATGTGTGTGGGGTTGTGTGTGTGTGTGTGTGTGTGTTGTGTTTTGTGTGTTGTGTGTTGGAAGAGAAGGTCAAAGCACACACACACACACCCCAAAACACCCCCAAAACACACACACACACGCGCGCGCGCGCGCGCACACCACACACACACCCCACACAGCCCTTGAGGAGACGAGGGCAGACACAAAACATACCCCCCTCCCCCCCTCTCTTCCTCTCTCTCTCTCTCTCTCTTGTTTTAATATCACACAAAAGTGTTGTGTGTGTGTGTGGGGTGTGTGTGTGTGTGTGTTTTGGGGTTGTGTGTGTGTGTGTGTGTTTTGAGTGTGTCATGTGGTCATGAGTGTGGTGAAAGTTTGTGTGTGGGTGTGTGGTGTTGGAAGACGAAGGGGTCAAAACACACACACACCACCAAAAACACACACACACCACACCACACACCACACCCCACCCCGCCCCGCGCGCGCGTTCCCCACACACACACACCAAAAGCCCCTTGGGGAGGAGAGAGAGTGAGAGCGAAAAAAGAGGACGAGGGAGAAAAGAGGGGAGAGAGGGGGGGGAGAGAGAGCACCCACACACACACACACACACACACACACACACACACACACCACACAACGTGTTTCCCCCCCCCCCCCCCCCCCCCCTGTGTGGTGTGTGTGTGGGGTGGTGGTGTGTTGTGTGTGTGTGTGTGTTGTGGTGTGTTGTGTGGTGTGGTGTGTGTGTGTGTTGTTGTGGTGGTGTTGTGTGGGGTGTGTGTGTGGTTTTGTGTGTGTGTTTTGTGGTGTGGTGTGTGTGTGTGTGTGTTGTGGTGTGTTGTGTGGTGGGGTGTGTTTGTTGTTGTGGTGTGGTTGTGTTGGGGGTGTGGGTGTGTGTGTTGTGTGTGTGTGTGCGTGTGTGTTTTTGCTGTGTTTTGTGTTTTTGGCCCGGGTTTTGTGGGGTGTGTGTTGTTTGTTTTGTGTGGGGTGTGGGGTTGGTGTGTACGTGTGTGTTGTGTGTGTGTGTGGTTTCGTTGTGCGTGTGTGTTGTGTGTTTTGTTGTGTGGTTTTGGTTGTGTGTGTGTGTGTGGAGTGTGTGGTGTGTTTGTGTGTGGTGTGGGGTTGTGTGTGTGGGGTTGTGGGGTGTTTTGGGGTGTGTGTGTGTTTTGTGTGGTGTGTGGGTGTGTGTGTGTGGCGTGTTGTTGTGTGTGTGTGGGGTTGTTGTGTGTGTGTTTTTGTGTGTGTGTGTGTGTGTGTGTGTTTTGGGGTGTGTGGAAGTGTGTTGTGGGGGTCATGTGTGTGTGTGTGTGTTTGGGGAAAACGAGGGGCAAAAAATAAAAGGGGCTTGGGGAAGTACCCGGGGGCGACGTGCGGAGGCAGGTAGAGTGAGGGGTGGTGGTGGGGAGGGGGGGGGGGGAAGGGGGGGGATGGTGGCAGGGAAAGTACCAATTTGAAAGAAGAAGAGAATTGTTTCAGGGCCCTTATGCACTGGGTTTTTTGGGGCTCCGTCATTAAAAACCTTTTCTTAATCTTTCTTGTCTGCTCTCTCTCTTTTTTGTCTCCCTCTCTCTCTCATTTTTCTCTCTTTCTCTCTCTCTCTCTTTTCTCTCTCTCTCTCTCTCTCTTTTCTCTCTCTTTCTTTTAAGGGGGTAGGCCTTAGAAAAAAAAGACTTTGTCTTGTTTTGTCTTTTGCGTAAGCGTTTGGGGTGTGTTTCCTTGTCGGGGTGCGTGCGGCGTGCTTGTGTGCTTGCTCGCTTGCGCGCGCAGGATATGTGTGTGTGTTTTGGTGTTGTTGTGTGTGTGTGTTTTGGTGTGTGTGTTTGCGTGTGTGTGTGTTTTGTGTGTGGGGGTGTGTGTGGGGTGTGTGTGTGTGCGTGTGTATGTGTGAGTTTAGAGGGTTTTTGTGTGCCCAAAGTTTGTGATGCGTGCGTGTATGGGGGCATACGGGACGTGTGTTGTGTTGTGTTGGGTTGCGTTGCGTTGCCCCCCCACGGTGGGGGCCCCCAATTTGGAGGGAAAGGGGGGTTTTTTGTGTGTGTGTGTGGGGTGTGTGTGTGGGGTGTGTGTGTTGTGTGTGGTGTGGGTTTATTTAACGTCTATCTATTTCGTGTTTTTAAAAGGAAAAGAAAAACGGGAAAAAAGAGGGCAGTTTTTTGTTGTTGTTTTTATCCCGTTGTCCCCTCTGTCTGTCTGTCTGTCTCTGTCTCTTTTCCCCCTTCTCAAAGGGGGTGTGTGTGTGCGCGCGCGCGCGCGGCGTGCGGCGCATGGTGTGTGCGTGGTGCGTGGGGTGCGAGCGTGCGGGTGTGTGTGGGTGTGTGGTGTGTGTGGGGTGTGTGTGTGGTGTGTGGTTTTTTGTGTGTTTCTTTGAACCTTCGTGAATTTCTCGGGGTGGTGTACGTGCATTTGTGCACATTTTTCCCTAATATGTGCTCATGCGTGCGGCATACATGGAGCGAGGATTCGTTCGCTGGGCAAGCCCCTGTGTGTGCGTGTGCCGTTGTTTCCGAAAGAGTAGGGGGAAGTGCGGGGGAAGCGAACCCAGCGAAGAGACAAGGGAAAAAAGGAGAAAGGGCCAAAGATAAAAGAAGGGACCGACCGGCAAAATAACAAAAACCAGACACGAAAAAATGCCCTTTTTTAGTCCCCTGTCTGTCTTTCTGTCTTGTTTTCTCTCGCGGTCCTCCATCTCAGTCTCTCTGTTCGAGAGAGAGAGAGAAGAGAGAGAGAGAGAGGGGAGAAAAAAGAGAGAGAGAGAGAAAAGAGAGAGAGAGGAGGAGGGAGGGGAGAGAGAGACCCTAGACAGAGAGAGAGGAAAGAGGGGAGAGAAATTGGGGCAACAGGGGCCCAAACAAGGGCTTGCAGACCCCCAAAAAACCCAAACAGATTTTTTTCGCACACAGAAAAGGAGGAAAAGGGGCAGACAGGGCGATTAAGTTTCCCTTTCCCAAATGTTTTAAAAATGTAAAACCCACTTCGGAGTTTTTTAGAAACCCAAGGGCATGTTAATATGAAAAAAGCGTTGTTTCCAGTAAACATGCTTTAAAATTTGAACCCGGGCGGAGGAAAAAACAGGTCTGGGGGAGCTGGACGCCGAATCCCCTTTGGGGGACTTTTGTTCCGCACAAGTGAAAACAGACAAAAGGGGTTTAGAGAGAGAGGGCCAAAAGGGGAGAGGAGATAAAACGAGGGGTGGGGGGTGAGACAGAAAGACAGGCCGGGCAGGGTAGACGGACGGACAGACGACAAAGGGCGGAAAGAAAGAGACAGACAGGAAGAAAGGGCCGGGGAGACAGGGAAAATTCACAGGGGGAAATTTCAAAAAAAAACAGGGCAGATGGGAAAAAGGTTTTACAGAGCGGAGAGAGGGGAGAGAGAGAGAGGAGAGAAAAGAGGAGAGAGAGGAAAACCGATAGAGACAGAAGGACCCGACATAAAAAAAAGACTGAAGGGGCCCACACAGGGCGACAGTAGCCCGACTGAGGCCCGAGATACAGCCAAGGGGGGGGGACGAGATAGGATGTGGTTTTGTGTGTTTTGTGTGGGGTGTGTTTGTGTGTTTTGTGGGTGCGTGTGCGTGTGGGTGGGGTGTGTGCTGTGTGTGTGTTTTGTGTTGTGTGTGGTGTGGTGGGGTGTGCGCTTTTTGTGTGGGGTGTGTGTTTTGGTGTATTTGTGAGTTGTGTGGAGTATGTGTGTTGGTTGTGTGTGTTTTGTGTGTGAGTGTGGGGGGTGTGTGTGTGTGTGTGTTTTGAAAGTTTTGTGTGTGTGTGGGTTTGTGTGTGTAAGGGAAAGGGTTCTGTTTTTACGGCCGTCACACTTTTAGGTGATTTCAGACGTCTAATAAATATTGGGTTTACAATTTTAGACTATTATTATAAAAAAAAAGAGGACGTTTGGGGTTTACTGGAACAAAAAAAAGTAGATAAATTGTAGGACAGTAACTATGAAAAATTAGATAAAAATAACTAAATAATTTAACTTACTTATATTTAAAATTTTCCCTTAAATGGATTCCCCAAAAAGGTTACTTTTAAATTTACAGAGAAAACAATGGCAACGAATCTAAAAAGCAAACACATTAAATCCCAGTGTCAGCACTTGGTTAACCCTTTTAAAAAAGGGTTTCGTTTTTCCCTCAAAATCACTTTGAACTAAAAGACCCCCCACGACATACGCACTTAACATTTGGGCAAACTTGGTTCGTAGGGGAATTACATAAAAAGTCAAAAAGTCGGGCTAGAAAGCGGTCGCTATTGACACAAATTTTGACGATTTCGACAGGTTTTGAGAGGAACTGATTGACCCCAGAAATCCCTCTCGATTATATGATTATTTCCTTTATGATAAAGGACAACACCTTAATACTACCAAATATTTTCTTTGCCCCCTTTTTGCGCTTATTGTTGATCATTAAAAACGAAGGAGGGGTGCGAGGGAAACCCCCAAGAAAATACAAAATTAGTACCTTTCATGTAAAACATGCAACATTTACTAAATTCAAATAATAATTCCTCCTTTGTGAATTTTCAAAACAATCAAACTTTTTAATACGACTGGAATCACAAAAAACAGGAATTAAATATTGAGACTGGAAAGGAAAAAAAAATTTTAAATCCCATCAGGACAGCAACTATTTCAGCTGAAAATAGGGAATGCCCCTTACCTAAATAATATGTTTTTTCAGCTTTGAAATTTGGAATTCAAAGCAGATCCCGCATCCATCTCAAAAATAGCGCCCAGTGATACTTTAAAAATATTTTAGAAAACTTTTTTCCATGTCTTTTTGAAGATGCTGCTAAAACCCAGCGGCGTCGCTTTATTTAGACCAAAGAAAAAATGTTAACTGTTACTTCCGTTAGCCCCAAAGGGGGGGACCCGGCGGAACCCAGTACGCAGGCGCTACCTTTGGGCATCTTTGATGAAAAAAAACGTCTGAAAATAGAACAACGTCTCTAAATTTGAATTTTTCTGTGCATTTTTTCGAAAAATAAATGTCGGATGGTTTTTTAATCTTCAAGGTCGCCCCACCGCAACCCGTCTAAAACCTTTTTTACAGAACTTTTTTTTCCCTTTCTTCTCAAGGGAAAAAGGGCCCTGCTTTTCTTAAAGTTTAGAGGACCCAGGGCCAAATTTTAAAAGTTTTTACTTCATTCTTTAAAGTTCTTTAATGGATCGCGAAGCAGAAAGAATATTTCCCTGTCCGTAAGTCAATTTGATCGTACAAGATGGTTGCTAAACAAAAAAAATTTAGGATCCTTCCCCCCCCTGGAGAATGACTGAAATTTTTTGAAAATTCAAACTTTTAATGCTTAGTAACAAATTTAGTCAATATGTTTTTTTTCCGTTTAGTTTTGGTGTAATAGGACCCTAAAAATTTTACTTCAAGTTTTTAAAAAAAATTCCCGTCCTCCCCGAAAAGAATTAGGGAGGTTACTTGGGTTTTTTCCCCTTTTTTAAAGAGAAACCCAAAAGTGTCTTTTTTAACGAGAATTGAAAGCCTTCAAATGATATAAAATATTTAATTTACCCTCATCTGAAAAAGCTTTGAATATAAAATTTTGTGAGTAAATTTTTTCTTTTCTTTAAAAAAACATTAATCCATATTGCAATGTCATCGCATATTTAGCTACCTTGGTATTGATGAAAAACTGTAATAGTCATAACATTTCATTTAATAAATGGGAGATATGAACCGTGGAATTTTCCTATTTATAGATCTTGAGGGGATAAAGCACACCAATTTGGGCATTTGTGTCTCCCCCTTAAAAAAGATTTCACAAATTGTAGACGTGACCCGAAAAACCAAATTTTTTTAAATTTTTAAATAATCGGCTGTGCCCACCTATGTAAGCTTTGTAAATCAAAGAAGGAAGCAAAGGGCCTTTTAGTTTAGCAAACGTTTTTTTAAATTTGATAGTTTCGTGCGGTGATCAATTTCTTCGTCCTTTTTTTAAAAACCCCATTGTGTGAAAAAATACATATTTTTATCCAGAATAGGCCATTTTTAAAATTTATTATTTTTTCCATGACTTTTCCCGAGAGGGCTGACTGAAATGGGCTTAGCTAGACGTCTCAGACCGAGGCTTGCCCTGCTTAGAATAGGAGTCAAATAGACTCTTCCAAATTTTGGGAAATTTTTCCCATTTCCCCAAAATTTTTAAATAATTTAGTAAAATGACTATCCAGTTCCTGGTAAAAAGGGTTTAAAAATCGGTAAGAAACCCATCCAAACCAACCGAAAACCCTTTTTTTTTTCCCAAAGACGGACAGCATTCCCGACTTCCCGTAAAGAATTTATAATTTATAGTATGTTGTTGTTTTGGGACGGATTCTATAGTTATAGTATTTTTTTTTTTCAAACTAAACGACTTTTGCTCATTTGGCAAAAAATTCCATACAAATGTTTTAAAAAGACATAGATGCAAAATTTCCCCAGCCTTTTCTTTGTGTTGTGTGTGTATGTTGGGTGTTGTGTGTGTTGTTGTGTGTGTGGTTTTGTGTGTGTGTGGGTAAATGTGTGTGTGGTGTGGGTGTGTGTGTGCACGCGCGTGCACGTGTGTGTTGTGTTTTAATGTGGTGTGTGCGTGTTTGTGTGTGTGTGTGTGTGTGTGTGTGTGGTTTTGTGTTTTCTGTTTGTGTGTGTGTGTGGTGTGTGTGTGTTGTGTTGTGTGTTTTGTGTGTGTGTGTTACGTGTGTACTGGGTGGTTGTGTGTGGGTGGGTGTGGTTGTGTGTGGTGTGGCACGGCGGTGCACATGGAGTAGTGTATAGTGTGTGTTGTGTGTGTGTGCGTGTTGTGTGTGTGTGTGTGGTGTGGTTGTGTGTGGTGTGTGTGTGGTGTGTTGGTTTTGTATGTGTTTTGTGCGGGTGTGTGTGTGTGTGTGGTGTGTGTGTGTGTTGTGTGTGTGTGTGTGGTTGTGTGTGCAGCGCGTGCACATGTGAATGTATGTGATGAGTTGTGTGTGTGTGGGTGTGTGTGTGGTGTGTGTGTGTGTGTTGTGTGTGTGTGTGGTCGTGTGTGTGTGTTTTGTTTTTCTGCGTTTTTGTGTGTGATCCTGTACCAGCACACGTTGGTTTTAATCTATAAAATGGACTGGGATTCAAATGTACACAAGTTATTTTTGTTTTATTTCCTTTTTAATTGTGTGTGTGTGTGTGGTGGTGTGTGTGTGGTGTGTGTGGTGGTGGTGTGTGGTTGGTGTGTGGGTGGTGTGTGCGTGTGCAATGTGTGTGAATGTGTATGGGGTGTGTGGTGTGTGCGTGTTGGTATGTTGTGGTGGGGTGTGTGGTGTGTGTGTTGTGTGTGTGTGTGTGTTTGTTGTGGTTTTTGTGTGTGTTGTGGTGTGTGGTGTAGTGGTGTGTGTATGTGTGTGTGTGTGCATGTGCACTTGGGGGTGAATGTGTATGAGTGTGTGTGTGTGTGTGCGTGTTGTGTATGTGTGTGTGTGTGTGTGTGTGTGTGTGTGTGTGTGTGTGTGTGTGTGTGTGTGTGTGTTGTGTGTTGCGTGCGCGCGCGCGCATGCACATGTGTGTGTATGTGTATGAGTGTGAGTGTGTGTGTGAGTGTGTGTGTGTGTGTGTGTGTGTGTGTGCTTCTGTGTGTGTGTGTGTGTGTGTGTGTGTGTGTGTGTGTGTGTGTGTGTGTGTGTGTGTGTGTGTGTGTGTGTCTGTCTGTCTGTCTGTCTGTCTGTCTGTGTGTGATCCATGTCACCAGCACACGATTGGCTTCCTATCTATGAAAATGGGCAGGGGTTCAACGTGTGCACAAGTCATTGTTCGTTTATTTCCTTTTACGTGTAACGTTTCATCCACAAGATTCGCAGTTGACTGGGATCTGCCAGTTGTTGACTCAAAAGCTGAAAACCTCATCTAGCCTCAATGTCTCGAGTGGGGGACTGAACGAAGAACCTGTCGATTAAGAGTACAATGTTTTATCCACTGAACCAAAACACGCCGTGGCTATCTGCACATCTGATCGAAGTGCAGACAGGCTGGCACATGGATAGTACTGAACAACAACCGAAAAAACAAACACACACACGCACGCACGCACGCACATGCAGCAGACGCGCGCACGCGCGTACTTACACACACACACACACACACACACCACACACACACACACACAACACACACACACACACACACACACCCGTCCTGTCTGTAACGTATCCCTAGTGCGCACGGGTAAAAAAAAAAAAAAAAAAAAAAAAAGAGAGTGGGGAAGCAAGTTTGGAGACACAACCAAAACAGGCGAGGCACGGGACGGTTCAGAGTGAACAAATGTAGAAGCTGGAGAGGAGAAAGAGTGTGTGTGGAGAAGAGAGAGAGAGAGAGAGAGAGAGAGGAGAGAGAGAGAGAGACAGACAGACAGACAGACAGACAGACAGAGAGACAGACAGACAGACAGACATGGACAGACACAGACAGAGCACGCAGCACAAGAAATAAAGGGAACACAACGCAATTCAATCAACTTACCAAAAATATTCACGCACCCTTCCCCGTTTTGTCGCAAATTTCCGGCCATGTCAAAGTTACGTTATAGACAGACGCTCTGCTTTTCTTTCCCACGCCGACTTGGCTCGTGTCTGCCGAATTTAAGTGCTACTTGCTCCCTCTGTAAGAACAGTTGCTGCTTGAGCTTTTTTTTTTTTTTTTTAAATTCTCTCAGATATTTTTTATGGATGTCGTTAATGTCAAAAGGCAGTGATTACTTGGGCGTGAGTCGTGGCTGGTAAGGATGGGGGAAGGGTGATTGTTGTGTGTGTGTGTGTGTGTGTGTGTGGGTGTGTGAGTGTGGTGTGTGTGTGTGTTGTGTGAGTGTGTGTGTACTGTCGTTGGTGTATGTCAGTGATATAGTACTTGAGGAGCTATTTCTCTGTGAAGATTCAACGTTTGAAAAAGATTGGTGTCATGTAAGTTGTTTGTTTGTTGGTGTACTGGCAAAAGATCGGGATCATCCAAACAGCCGAAAGTACTAGAACACTATGAGTACCAATGCATCAGTGGGGATGAGAACATTAGTGTTTTACCGTTTATGAGTACCCGCAACATGGGCAGCCACCACACTCGGATTTGGGGGGATGTGTCATGTAAGTTATTTCTTATCATTATTACAGTTGTTATTTAAATACTATTTACTATTATTCATTATTTATTATTATATTCTTATTATTATTATTATTGTTGTTGTTGTTGTTGATGTTGTTGTTGTTGTCATATAATCATTGCTTTTCATTTAATACCCATGCTTGTTTTGTTATTCTTATTATAAACATTGCTTTTCATTATTGCTTTTCATTACTTAATTGTTGTTGTTGTTGTTGTTGTTGTTTGATGTTGTTGGTAGTTAGTAGTCGTAGTAGTAGTAGTAGTAGTAGTTAGTAGTGTAGTAGGGTAGTTCGTGGTATCATGGTAGTTTATTGTTGTTGTTCTTCTGTGTTACTGTCATCGCGGGTCACTTTTTCATGCGTTCACACGACCTCAGTAACAAGCATTCTCCTAAAACAAATGGCGTCCAAATGTTAACACCCCCTTGGCCTTCTATCTTCTTCAGTGAGTGTTTAACTCACGTCCCCCCCCCCCCTAGCCACTTGTATTCTCCCCCCCCCCCCCCCCCCCAAAAAAAAAGCATAAAGAAAAAAAAAGAAAATTAACAACAGTTTACTCTTAAGCACATTATGCTCTTGCTATATAAATCTGTTTTGAATCTTTTACTATTTCATCACGCAAAACAGAACCTATAGTCCATTCTTTTCAACCAATTCAGTGATAAATGTTCATTCACATGCCGACCAAACGACAATTAATTGTCACGTTTTTACTATTCTGTTGTTCTTCCTTGTATTTTTTTTATGTTCGTTGTTATTGTTGTTGTTGTCCATGTTGTCTTTTGTTTTGGTTTAATAACAATCACATATATTAATACACTGGCATACTAAATGAGGTGACAGTAACATATACCAGTTGAAGTTTTAATGCTATGATGATTTATTAGTGGTTGGACACTGCGTTAATGCCACCAGGCCATTGATTGCGGGCTTGCCCATAATTTGTGACCACACTGACAGATACAACCACACTCGCTTGTCTTGCTAGCTTTTGTGATCAGCCCTGTGATAGATACCTATCCACCCAGTTATTTACAGTGATAGATAATCCACACAGTTATCCATTTGTGATAGATACCACCACAGAGTATCAATATGTGATAGATACCATCCAACAGTTATCATTCAGTGATAGGTACACCCAAACGTTATCAATTAACTGTGATTAGAAACACCACACAGTTATCAATTCTGTGATAGATACCATCCACAAGATATCAATCCAGTGATAGATACCACCCACACCGTTATCAATACAGTAATAGATACACCACACAGTTATAATATGTGAAAGATACACCCACAAGTAATCACTTCTGTGATAGATCCATCATCCAGTTCTCAATACTCTGATAGATACTACCCACACAGTTATCAATAGTGAAAGATACCCCCCACCCAGTTATCAATACTGTGATGATACCACCCACCACAGTATCATACTGTGCTAGATACATCCACATAGTTATCAATACGAGCTAGAATACCACCACACAGATATCTATACAGTGATAGATCCTCCACACCGTTATCAATACAGTGATAGATACAGCCCCAGATTCAATACAGTGATAGATACATCCACCACAGTTATAATTTGTGATAGATACACCAAATAGTTCTCAATTACTGTGATAGATATATACAAGTTATCACATACTGTGATAGCTACACCCACAACAGTTCTTCAAATTCTTGATAGATACACCCACAGTTATCACTTTCTGTGATCGATACCACCACCAATAATCACAACTGTGATAGGATAATCACACAGTTATCAATACAGTGATAGATCCTAGCCACAGTATCAATAATGTGATCGATCCATCACCCCTTATAATAATGTGATTGTGAGGGACTGCGCTCCCTGTTTTACAATATGATTTTCATAAAACAGCGGATGCTGGGGGATATCGACAGAAGTATTTACGCTTTCACAACCAAGAATGCGTTCGCATAGGGCACACGACTTGTCACTCACATCGGGCCCGCAAAAGGTGAGGGGGAAACCAATATTAATTTCATTAGACAATTAATCAATTTTATTAAACTTGACTGCGAGCCCCACCCGTTCACCTACACAACCACAATAGCTGTATCATCCAACAATGTAAAACAGATACCGCAATTTCATAAATCGATACCTGTTTTCATGTTATTCTTACTTCGCAGGAATCGACAATATTCCACTTTCTGTTAGACCTTATAACCTTAGAGCAAATAACGTCCTTAACTTGCCAGCATTCTTTGTTGATCGTCAGTTTGCTCAATCCCACTGTACGACCACCGAGCTGAACGCTGCCCACTGTTGTGTCCTCCCGATTGGCCATATCCGGTTGGGGGAGAGCCACTGGCAAACGTAGCTTGAGTCGCACCCCACACCCGAGTCTCCTGGGATCACCGTACTTCGCCCCTCACCACGGAAAAAGGGCTCTGTCGGCCTCTCCCACAGGTCTTATCTGGCTGCAAACCAACAACCGTTCGTTGGCAGCTCCCTGTCTGGCTCAACAGGCTGTACGTTTGCTGTCGACTGTCCCGGGAGAAAATCTTCTCGTCGTCGGTCGATGGCATACCGCAACTCCACTGTCTTAGTCCACCCAGGAGAAACAAGGCGCAGCTAGCTTGCTTACGCCTGTATTATCTTGAGCTCGCAAGACGGGGCGTTACTTTCCTTCAGTGAGTCTCACACACTTCAGGAATTCAAGCACCTTATCTTCCACTTCTACCCCCCCAATGCGAGAACCCGAGTTTATGGCTAACAATGGAATCACTGGCACAACACATTCACACGATTTGTACAATAAATCCCCGATCTTTATCTTTCTCCAATGAATAAAGTCACCTACACATACAACCCAACACAGTGTAGCGCCCACCAAAGTTGGGCACAGTGGTTAGGCATAAACTCTATTCAAACTCATGTTGCTTCCAAGCTACATTGAATTACAGCCTGGACTCTCTACAGCATGCCTGCAGATTCAAGAAATTACTACTCTATAGACAACAAGGCGCAAACCACTCGATAGCCGCAGCTTCCTCATTCCTCAGACAGGGACGGATGAATGGTTGCTATACTCTGCCGGCAGGTGCGGTCACCTTACGTGACGGTACCTGACACGATGCCTTCCTACGGCCACGGGAGAGAGCCCAGTTGATTAGCCAGTGCTTCAAAGTGGACACCATTCTCTACAGGACTGGCAGGTCGCCAATCTGGACACATCCCTCGGACTGCGACACACTTCCAGCACTTCTCCCTCCTTCAGTATCGACTCGGGGTATCCCCTGGGTGATGCCTGACTTGACCACTTAAGACCCAAGGCAGAGCTCTAACAACAGCAAACTACCTTAATTTCCTACATGCGTCGAGAACATCGGCCGGACTCATTACACCCCGTACCTAGACTGTTGTTCCAATCAACATTTCCTCCAGACGTATGTTATCAATTGGATAAACAAACAGTTGCATGGGCGATACTACAGTACTACCTATGTTCCAAAGACATCATTCCATAAATCTTCACATGGATATGTCCCCAATTACAAACCATTAGTCAATCGATAATCAAAGATCCCTCTTTGGTCAGTCTAGCTGGCACAACATTTATCTATTACTGGCGTCACATATAATCCAAGGAATCTCTCTCTAGCGTTATTATCAGCATGTCCATACATGTTAATTAATCATTTCGATACACTTCTAATAATAACACACTATGATTACAAGATTCAAATTCAGTGTGGGTGGCCAGCTCCCTAACCATCTAAATCATTTTCAGGTGTGGACCAAGCTACTAACAGATTCAAAATTCAGGCGTGTGGCCCACACAGCTCTCACCCAAGTATGCCCATCATCAATTATTTCATGTGTCAAAATAGACATTTTCCAACTTTACCGATCAGTGATCAGACAACATCAGCAAACAGATATCAAAGAAAAAATCATAAATTCATAACGACCTGAGATGCGCTCAACATAATGCAAGAACAAAAGCACATCAACTGTTAAACCATTAATCAGAACCCTTAAAACAACACAATGAACAAGACTCATCCGCCCTTTATGGGCCATCCAAATAAAACACAATGGCAGTTACATTTATTTGCCAGTAGACGTCGTAACAGCTGACTGCTCACACCACCACCACAATCACAGCTCGCCCGTAGGGGCATTGCTCCCTACCTATGTCTGTTCTGTTGTTCACACTTACAAGAGCAAAACAGGAGGATTACTCCACCCCTTGACTATCCTGCCCCTCTATTTCTTGACGCGATTTGTGGCTCGCCAATAGTACCGTTGGGCGATAGTTTGCGATTCCAGGCTTTTACAAAGAGGTCAGCGCACCTTTAACACATGTTTAGTTCCTTAAGGAGCGCGATGTGAAATTCGCGCGTTCCTCTTCTAAGCCAGTGCACCATGCATGCGAGCCGAACTTCCCCTATTCCAAAATGTCCTGAGATGATCCCTTATAATCATAATACGAACCGATTTTCCTTCTTCTCTGTGGAAATTCCTTGGTTCGCGTCCCACTTTGGCAATGCCCATACTTGCTGAGCCTTTATTTTCGTCTCCTTATTCCAACACTGGTCTTTGCTCTGTGAGCTGACTATTTGGCATTTCCTTAACGATGGTGGTTCCTTGACTTCTGCCATGATTATTACTGCTCTGGTCCCAACCCAGTGCTGGTTCCAGTTACGCTGTGGTCCATGTTGGGCCACGACCCATGAGGTCCGCCCCCGTGGCTCTAATTTCTGACTACCATGGCAACGCCAACAACTTTTTGAACCACACTATGGCACATGGCTACGGCATGCCACTACGGCCACCCCTCCATTGCCTACGGCACCGTATACGGACCTATTCATGGTCCACTGCAACACCACGGCCTTATGGCCTACGGGCACCGCATTCGGACTATTTCATGTCACTGCACCACCACCATGGCCACCTTCATGTCCTACACTGCTCACCAGTTAGCGGCGCTGTGCACTCCACCTGCGTTCTGTTTACTTTTTCTTACACCCTACCTGCCCTTGCTTTCCCCACTTGATGGCAGCTGGTAGGCTTCGGGGTGATATTCCTAACCCCCTAACAACGCTGGATAGGGAACGATTGTTTGCACTTGCTGCAGTGAGAAGCTACTCCGACAAAAATCGAACTCACTTGACCGGCCAAAGGTAGCGATTTAAATTTCATCTGCATATCGCACGCCGATGGTTTCCCCGGTATAGGTCTGTCTCTCTCACAAAACGGCTCTACAATGCGCTAGCGTCAGTCCTGTATCTAACAAACAGGTCCCAGCTTCCGTTTAAACTGCCCTAGTGTGGTGGTGGGACTGCTTCCAGTTGAAATTGTTCAACGGCAAACAACGGAATGTATTCGAGTCGCTACATTCTTGGGATATGACATCGCCCACATTTAAAACATTGTTGCGTTTCACCGAAATTATCTTCAGTCCCACTGTTGCCGGGACTTAAAATGATTTCTAACTGCGGTCTCGCTCCTGTTTGTAGGGACGTCGGCGCGACACACTCCTGACTGTTGTGTGGTCTGGGCATTACGGGGGTCGACTGGTTTCGATCCCTACATCCATTACGATGATCACTGGGCAGATTCATCTGTCTGCAACTTCACTAACTACTCTAACTTCTCATTCTCTTTCCGCCAACTACTGTGAGAACCTTCGAAAGTGGGAGAGAATTAGCCCTTAACGCTCTCTCCCTAAAAGACTCAAAAGTTTGTAGCGATGTCCCTAACCTTATCACTTTGTCTAGCGAGCCCTCAGCGATAAAGGAATGTAGTGCGTTACTGGATTTACGAACGGTTTCTTGCACAATTTTCCAATAAAGATCTATTGGCGGTTACCTGGTCAAGCCACAAAGCCATCGCGCACGACTCATACTCTGTTCTGTTTTCGTTGGGTAAGCAGACAAAAGCATCCCTGCTTTGGGTGTCAGGCAGGCAGACAAATTTGATGCCACGTTCTTCGGGTCAGCTGATTAGGCAATCCTTTCAAATTGCGACATGAAATCTCTAAATGGTCGGATGCTTATCCGAATTGGCTATGATCAAGGGCTGACATTTGGTGGCAAGTTTCACTGCGTTGCGTTCCCGGTACGTTCTTTCTCCAATTTTAATTTTTCTAACTCAAACTGCCTTATCCTCTTCTTTCTCTTTCTCTCTTTTCCCGATCTCTTTCTCTCTCCTTCTTTCCCGTTCTCTATCTTTTTCCGTTCTCTCTCTTTTTTTCGTGCCTTTCTTCTACTCTTTTCGTTCCCTTTCTCTCTCCTCTCTTTCCGTTCTTCTCCTCTTTTGTTCTCTTTTTTTTCTCTCTTTTTCCGTTTCTTTCTCTCTCTCTTTTTCCATTCTCTTTCTATCTCTCTTTTTCCGTTCTTTTCTTCTCCTCTTTTTCGTCTTTCTTCTCTTTCTTTTTCCCGTTCTCTTTGCTCTTGCTTTCCTTTGTATATTTGGGCTCGCTTACACGAAGGGCCAGTTTCATCTAATATGTACAGTTCCGGCCCCTTTAGTCCTAAAGCTTTTCCTTTTCTATGATGTCCATCTTATTCAGGCGGGACCCTTGTCTCAGACCTCTTCAGTCGAACTTCTGAAGCAATCTTACCCTCGATAGTAGATATACAACCACAGTAAAAAGCGAGATATCCACACGGATCACTGGTAAATAAGCGATACATCGTAGTGCTAGCACATCAACCGCAACCGCAACCAAATAAGCAAGTTCAAATACAAGGCCCAGTCATGAACACAACGATATCCCAACCATCCCCATGACTAAGACTTTCCAGGTAACCCAAATCTAGGTTTCCCACAATTACGACAACTTTCAAATCATTGCAATTGAAACACCACCCGAATCAAAATCACTTATGGTCATTTATGTTCCTCCGGCGAGCCCCCAATTTTGGGATCGGTGCTCCGACGCTCCCCTCTTTGTTATTAAAATATGATTTTCATATTCAGGGGATGCAGGGGGTTATAGACAGAAAGTATTTACGTTTTACAACAAAATGCGCTTCGCATAGGCACACGGCACTCTGTCATACATCGGGCCCGCACAAGGTGACGGGAAACCAATACATTTATAGAAACTAATAACTTTTATTCAACTTGACTCGAGCCCCACCCTGTCACTAACAAACCCTATTCTGTATATACAAACCATGTAAAACAGCCACATACGACAATTTCATAAAACGCATCTGTTCTTCAGTTATTCTTAGTCGCAGGAAAGGAAATTATTCCACTATATGTTTGCACCCTTATAACCTTAAGAGCAAAATAAAACGCCTAACTTGCCAGCATTCCCTTGGTTGATCGTCAGGTTTCTCTCTCACTGTACGACAACGAGCTGAAAGCTTAGCCACACTGTTGTGTCCTACCGAATGGCCAATCCCAGTGGGGGACACTGGCAATGTAGCTGAGGACGCACCCACCACGTCTCCCGGTCTCACCGTTATATGCTCCACGGAAGGGTCCTGTCGGCTCTCACAGGTTTCTCTGGCTGCAAAACACCCACGTTGTCTGCGCAGCGCCTGTCTAAGGCTCCAACAGGGCTGTCACGTCTTGCTGTGACTGTTCCAACGGGAGCATTTTTCGTGTCGGCTCGAGCTACAGCAACCTCCACTGTCTTTACGTCCACCAGGAGACAACAAGGGCAGTAATTGCTGCACGTGATGTATTTTCTAGAGCCTCAGCAAGACGGGCGAGTTCACTTTCCCTTAAGTGAGTCAAAACACTTCCAGTAGTTTTCAAAGCCTTACTATTCAATCTCAAACACGAGAGAACCCGGCGTTTAAAGGTCAACACTGGAACTCCCTGGCACAAACCTACCGATTTTACCACTAAATCCCAAGTTATTTTTTATTCCGCCAATGGAATCACAAGTACCCTACACATACACAACACAGTGTAGCCGCAACAAAGACTTGGGACCAGTGGTTAATGATAACTCTATTCAAACACATGTTCGATACCCCAAGTACCATTGACTAACAGTGGACGCCTCTCTACCAGCATGGAATGATGCTTCAAGTATTTCTACATCTCTAGACAACAAGGCGCAAACCATCGATAGGCCGCAGTCCCTTCCATTTCATTCCTCAGATACAGGGAGATGAATGGTCGCTGTACTTGCGGAGGCTGACGGTCACCTCACCCTGACGGTCACCTGACACGATCGCCTTCCTTTCTGGCCCAAGGGAGAGCAGTGAATAGCCAGTGCTCAAAGTGGAATCTTCTCTACCAGGCCTGGCAGGTCGGCAACTCCTTGTCATCTCCTGGCATGCGAAAATTCCAGCACTCTCCTCTTCAGTTACGACTGGGGGTACCCCTGGTGATGCTGCTATTCGCTCACTCTGAAGACCCACGGACGTGACTCAACCAAACAGCAATACCTAAATTTGCCTTAATGTCGGAACATTCGGCCGACTCATTACAGTGATAGATACCATCCACCGTATATCAATACTGTGATGATACCACCCCCCAGTTATCAATACTGTGATAGATACCCCACAACACAGTTAACAATACTGTGATAGATACTACCACACAGTTATCTATCTGTGATAGATCCCACCCACACAGTTATCAATACTGTGATAGATACACCCCACACCATCCACACAGTTATCAATTACTGTGTTAGATACCACCCACACGTTATAAATACAGTGATGATACACCACAAGTTATAAATACAGTGATAGATACCATCCACACAGTTATCAATACTGTGATAGATACCACCCAACAGTTATCGATTACTGTGATAGATACCACCCCCACAGTATCAATTCTGTGATAGATCCCACCACACAGTCATCATACTGTGATAGAACCACCCACTTTAGTTATCCATCTGTGATAGATACCACCCACACAGTTATCAATACAGTGATAGATACTACCACACAGTTATCATACTGTAATAGATACCCCCACACAGTTATCAATACTGTGATAGATACCACCCAACACCATCCACACGTTTTAAATACTGTGATAGATACCACCCACACAGTTATCAATACAGTGATAGATACCATCCACAAAAGTTATCAATTGATAGATACCACCCACAAGTTATCAATAAAGTGATAGATACCACCCACACCAGTTATCAATTCTGTGATAAATACCACCCACACAGTTAAATCATTCTGTGATAGATACCATCCACACAGTTATCAATACGTGATAGACACCATCCACACAGTTATCAATACAGTGATAGATTACCACCCACAGTTATCAATACAGTGATAGCTACCATCCACAGTTTTTAAATTCTGTGATAGTTTACCATCCACACAGTTATCAATTCTGTGATAGATACCACCCACACGTTATCAATTCTGTGATAGATACCCCCACACAGTTATCAATTCTGTGATAGATACCATCACACAGTTATCAATACTGTGATAGATACCACCACACAGTTATCAATACTGTGATAGATACCACCTCACAGTTATCAATTTCTGTGATAGATCCCCCACACAGTTATCAATTTGTGACAGATACCATCCACACAGTTAATGTTCCTTGTCTTTGTGACCATCACTGTGACAAATACCGCACGCTGCCGCCGTTACTTGGATTTGTCACTGATCTGTGACAGATACCACCCACACTGTTAGTGTTGCTTGCCTTCGCGACTGACGCTTGGATATTTTATATATACCACCTGCGTACTACTGGTGTTGCTTGTCTGTGTGGCCCCCGAGTTATTGGATGTGTCTGATGAGAGACAAAGGGTTCAAAAGGGGTTTCTGAGAGGATGGAGGAAAGTAGTGTGTGAGAGTGAGCTGGGGGGAAGGGGGAGAGGATGAGGGCCACCGACAAAGGAGGTAACGAAGGTAACTTGCATTTCACAGGGGCAGGTATAAAGAAGGAAGGGGGCTTGGTGAAAGGGACCACCCACCTGAGTGTACTATCAGATGGGAGATACAGTGAGGTTGATCCCCCTTTCTTAACCTAAAGCGTGGGCCTCCCTACTGTTAAACCTCAGTGATCTGAGTGATGTAGAAAGGATAAACCTGTCTCCGCACATACACATGCGCCAAACAAACTCTCACTATGATGCACACAGACTACAATAGACCAGGCACGCCGCGCGCGCGCGCGCGCACGCACGCACGCACACACACACACACACACACACACACACAACACACACACACACACAACATGTTCTGTTCGCAGTGCATGTCTAGTGTATATGAAGAAATGGAAGAAAGAAAAAGCAAGTTCACAAAAAACAATACAGAAGCCATGGCCCACGTCAGAGCGAAAAAGTAAGGAACCTGAAGGAGAAAAAGAAAGTGGAGAGAGAGAGAGAGGAGAGAGGAGGAGAGAGAGAGAGAGCACTCAGCACACAACGCAATCCAATTAAATCTAAACTTCACGCACCCCTACCGGTTTAGTCGAAAATTTCCCGGCATATCAGTCAAAGTTACGTTTTTAGACGCTCTGCTTTTCTTTC
>JAFLJL010016421.1:0-5000 GCA_018398815.1 Conus ventricosus
CGACATATTGAGACGGGCAACAAAACGGACATGTTCATCTTGGACGCTGGTGGGAGACGGACTCGCAAAACGACTGTCAGCTAACGGGGAGCCTTCAACCGATGCGTGCCACGGCTCCTTCGTCCAATCGTCCAATCGCAAGGAAGTTACAAAATTGGACGAATCGTGTAGCCTAACACATGAAATGCCTATTAATACTCATAAACAGAAAAGACTCGGAGAGATCAGTCCAAAATGGGACGAAGTTTAAACAATCAAGTGCTTCACTCAGCTTTTTTTTCTATGTCAAATCAACTCAACCTTCAATACAAATAAGATAAATATTATCTTAAAACGTGAATAGTAAAAAGAGGATTTTTTTTTTCGAATTGTATTCAACTCTTCTCCCCCTGCTCCCTCCCCATGCACTGAAAACAGCAATGATTCTGATGGCCAGGGTCCCAAGTCCGCCTTGCATCTCGATCGAAGCAGCAGTCTTCTCTGAACCCCCCCTTACCCTGTCTCCGCCTGTCCTCCTCCGTCCCCCATCCCTCTTTCTACTCCCCCCCCCCCCCCTTCCCTTCCTCCCTTCCCTTCCTGTGCCCCCTTCCGTTCGTCTCTTTACCCCCCCTCCCTTCCTCCCTTCCTCCCTTCCCTTCCCGTGCCCCCTTCCGTTCGTCTCTTTTACCCCCCCCCCCCCCTTCCCTTCCTCCCTTCCCTTCCCGTGCCCCCTTCCGTTCGTCTCTTTAAACCCCCCCCCCTTCCTCCCTTCCCTTCCCGTGCCCCCTTCCGTTCGTCTCTTTAAACCCCCCCCCCCTTCCTCCCTTCCTCCCTTCCCTTCCCGTGCCCCCTTCCGTTCGTCTCTTTAACCCCCCCCCCTTCCTCCCTTCCTCCCTTCCCTTCCCGTGCCCCCTTCCGTTCGTCTCTTTAACCCCCCCCCTTCCCTTCCTCCCTTCCCTTCCCGTGCCCCCTTCCGTTCGTCTCTTTAACCCCCCCCCCCCTTCCTCCCTTCCTCCCTTCCCTTCCCGTGCCCCCTTCCGTTCGTCTCTTTACACCCCCCCCCCCTTCCTCCCTTCCCTTCCCGTGCCCCCTTCCGTTCGCTCTTTAACCCCCCCCCCCTTCCCTTCCTCCCTTCCTCCCTTCCCTTCCCGTGCCCCCTTCCGTTCGTCTCTTTACCCCCCCCCCCCCTTCCCTTCCTCCCTTCCTCCTTCCCTTCCCGTGCCCCCTTCCGTTCGTCTCTTTACCCCCCCCCCCTTCCCTTCCTCCCTTCCTCCCTTCCCCTTCCCGTGCCCCCTTCCGTTCGTCTCTTTAACCCCCCCCCCCTTCCTCCCTTCCCTTCCCGTGCCCCCTTCCGTTCGTCTCTTTACCCCCCCCCCCCCCTTCCCTTCCCCTCCCTTCCTCCCTTCCCTTCCCGTGCCCCCTTCCGTTCGTCTCTTTACCCCCCCCCCCCTTCCTCCCTTCCCTTCCCGTGCCCCCTTCCGTTCGTCTCTTAACCCCCCCCCCCCCTTCCCTTCCTCCCTTCCCTTCCCGTGCCCCCTTCCGTTCGTCTCTTTACCCCCCCCCCCCCCCCCTTCCCTTCCTCCCTTCCCTTCCCGTGCCCCCTTCCGTTCGCTCTCTTAACCCCCCCCCCCTTCCTCCCTTCCCTTCCCGTGCCCCTTTCCGTTCGTCTCTTTACCCCCCCCCCCTTCCCTTCCTCCCTTCCCGTGCCCCTTCCGTTCGTCTCTTACCCCCCCCCCCCCCCTTCCTCCCTTCCCTTCCCGTGCCCCCTTCCGTTCGTCTCTTTACCCCCCCCCCCCCTTCCCTTCCTCCCTTCCCTTCCCGTGCCCCCTTCCGTTCGTCTCTTTACCCCCCCCCTTCCCTCCTTCCCTTCCCTTCCCGTGCCCCCTTCCGTTCGTCTCTTTTACCCCCCCCCCCCCCTTCCCTTCCTCCCTTCCCCTTCCCCTGCCCCCTTCCGTTCGTCTCTTTAACCCCCCCCCCTTCCTCCCTCCCTTCCCGTGCCCCCTTCCGTTCGTCTCTTTACCCCCCCCCCCCCCCCCCTTCCTCCCTTCCCTTCCCGTGCCCCCTTCCGTTCGTCTCTTTACCCCCCCCCCCCCCTTCCCTTCCTCCCTTCCCTTCCCGTGCCCCCTTCCGTTCGTCTCTTTAACCCCCCCCCCCCTTCCTCCTTTCCCTTCCCGTGCCCCCTTCCGTTCGTCTCTTTAACCCCCCCCCCCCCCCCCCCCTCTCCTTAGTAGCTATTCCCAGGGAGTTTGGGGTCAGGGGTTAATTGTGATCCACGGTGTCTCAGGGGTGTTTGTGAACGGAACAGCCCATGAAATCGTCGTGAGCAGCATGTATCTGCATCACAGGCGCTCATTCCAGCAGTGCACCACAACAGCACAATGGCCAAAAGCTCTCCCTCTCTCTCTCTCTCTCTCTCTCTCTCTCTCTCTCTCTCTCTCTCTCTCTCTCTCTCTCTCTCTCAAACTATATTTCACGGAAATTTTTTTTCAAGATCTTGTTTATTCAAGCTTATATTGTTAATGTCATCTCAGAATGAAAGCAGAGCAAAACAGTTTTGCAGTTTATTTATACAAAGCTTTTAAAAGGCGAAGCATTTGTGCAATGTAATCGTTATTATGAATCTGATAGTGCCACCGTTTATGTTTCATGTACATCCCCCTTCTGAGAGGCCAAGGCCTGTAAGCCTGTAAGAAATATACATCTGAATCTGAATCTGAATCTGAATCTCTCTCTCTCTCTCTCTCTCTCTCTCTCTCTCTCTCTCTCTCTCTCTCTCTCTCTCTCAACCCGATTCAAAATATGTACTGTGTGGGTATACGTATAACGGGAACTCGCACGTCTTCATGTGTTGAAAAGGGGAAGGGTGGTGGAGGTCAGCACTCCTAAATTTAGCTATTTCCGACACCACAAAAACAGTTTCAGTCAGTGTGTGTATGTCTGTGTGTGTATAAGTACCTGTATGACTATGCATTGTAGATGTGTCGAAATGTATTATGCCTGACGTATACATCACGATGACTGTCCATACCAGAGAGAACACCCCAGTCTGTGGAAACGGGGTGGAGGAGGTGGGTATTGCCAAGAGGATGGGGACGGGAGTCACGTGGACATTGTCTATGATATGCCTGCCTGTGTGAAAACCTTCCTCTCCAGACCCCTCTCAGTGATGCCCGCCAAATCCGACAGCAGCCATACTGGGTCACACCCAAACCATTCCCCACCAAAACCATCGCTTCCGGCCAGGGCAGACAGAAAACCCAGGACCCCAGCCATCAAAGACTTCACCCGGTCTGCCTCCCTCCGTGAAGGGATGATGAAGGAGGAGGACGGGCGTGGAAGGGGGGTGGGGTGGAGGGGGGGGCGGAAGGAGCCAGGGAAATCAAAAGTCGATAACAGGGTGCCAGCGCTCCTAGCAACGCGGCACTGTCGACAGCCAATGGAGGTGGTTTTCCCCATCCACCGGGCCTGGCTGGGGACTCTCTGGTCAGATTCCAGAGCGGAATGGCTGAGGCGGGAACGATAACCCGTCAGTTCCTGCGTCAGAGTCCAGGTCCGATTCGCCGACCTTGGGCTGAAGCCTGCGCATGAAAGAGTTTCCGTGTCGGGGTCTGAGTTACTGCGGCCCTGTTTTCCGTGTGCTTCTGGCGGTTAACTTCTGCTTCTGCCAGTCCCCTGATGGAGGTCAAGGTTGTCCGTTTCCGCTACGACTGGCTGTCAAGTGTGATGGGGTTCAACAAAGACATCTGATTCCAGACGGACCAGTCTGACAACACCTTGTCCCTAAGAGCCTCGAGCTAAGTGGGACGTATATCTCACCATCTACGGTCAAGAAGGACACCGAAATCTGACAAAGACCTGGGTCAGTAAATACTGAACGATAAAACCGGCGCCTTTCTGAAGTTGGGATGCAAATCAAATCGTGCGCGTTTAATCTATTCCACGCACCAGAAAAATGTCAGATCGATATCGGCGACATGGAAAGGCTAGTGCTGGACCGATCTAGACTGGTAAGAATGAATTTGGGTTCCAGGATTCTCTTTCTGCGGCCAACACTGTAGAGGTTCTTAGGACCTGTCGATACAAACTGACCGGCACTACCAGCCTTCGGCAGATGCTGTCAGGATTGCAGGGAGGCCTCCATGTAATGAAGAGAGTCTGCAATGTCGTCGCATTCTAGTTTCTCTGGACCTCCTCTCCGTTGACCCTCTGAGCCTGGGTAAACCAAGTCATACCGGAAATTCCGTCAGTCGCGGACCAAGAATTCGGACTACTTTTCATAGCAGACGCCAGGAAGTCTACAGAATTTGGGGAATCATGCAGCATGACCTGTTGATCTTGTTTCATATAACAAATGGCGCAGAGATGGAAAAACAAAGACGATGTTTGCACAATCTAGTTTTTTGCTTCAGCTTCTTTCTGTTTAAAATGCTTTTCATCTTCGGTGATACAAAAAGGCAAATGTTGTCTTGAAGTGCCGGAGGTCAAACAGGAAATCTTTTCTAACTAGGCCGAACCATGACTTGTCTCCCCATGCACAGAGCTGCCAACCTCTGAAGAGACTTGAGAGAAATGGTTTTGAAAATTGACAGGAATTTCCGACAGCTGGGGAGAATATGTACGCTTTCGCACCCAAAACAAAACAATGAAATTTCAGACACTTTACTTTCTTCATTTTTGTCAAGTGCATTCATGGAATCACCGTCTCAGCCAATACACTGTTGCTCTTTTACATTTTTGAAGCATGCTGTCTCTAAGCTTCATCTTATGACGTTGCTGATTTTTGCACTTTAGAATCATCAGTGAGTGCCTCTGCAGTGTCTTGGCCAAAAGGAGGACGAACATCTGCAAGGTTCTCCATGACAAGGCGGAACACTTTCACGGGGATCAGCAGCACTCCCATGATGATAGCAGACAGCAACCTGAATCTGCACTTCTGTTCTGATTTCTTTTACTTCTTTTCTGCCTCAGGGTCAATCGCTCAATTAAGCCGTTTCGGCAAAATGGCGGCGGAAGAAGCGGAA
>JAFLJL010016421.1:12500-32500 GCA_018398815.1 Conus ventricosus
CCTTTTCGTTTTTCCCCCCCCCCCCCCTTCCTCCCTTCCCTTCCCGGCCCCCCTTCCGTTCGTCTCTTTAACCCCCCCCCCCCCCCCCTTCCCCCCCTTCCCTTCCCTTCCCCCTTCCGTCTCTTTTCCCCCCCCCCCCTTCCCCTCCCCCTTCCCCTTCCCGTGCCCCCTTCCTTTCGTCCTTTACCCCCCCCCCCCCCCCCCCCCTTTCCCCCCTTTCCCCTTCCCGTGCCCCCTTCCCGTTCGTCTCTTTAACCCCCCCCCCCCCCCCCTTTCCTTTCCCCCCCCCTTCCCTTCCCGTGCCCCTTCCTTGCTCTTTACCCCCCCCCCCCCTTCCCCTCCCTCCCTTCCCCGTCCCCCTTCCGTTCGCCCTTTTTTCCCCCCCCCCCCCCCCCCCCTTCCCCCTCCCTTCCCTCCCCCTTCCGTTCGTCTTTCTTTACCCCCCCCCCCCCTTCCTCCCCCCCCTTCCCCTTTTTGCCCCTTCCGTTCGTCTTTTTACCCCCCCCCCCTTCCCTTCCCCCCTTCCCTTCCCGTGCCCCCTTCCGTTCGTCTCTTTACCCCCCCCCCCCCCCCCCCCCCCCTTCCTTCTTTTTTCCCCCCCCCCCCCCCCCTCCTCCTTTTTCCCCCCCCCCCCTTTTTCCCCCCCCCCTTCCTCCCCCTTTTTCCCCCCCCTTCCCGTTCGTCTCTTTACCCCCCCCCCCCCCCCTTCCCCCCTTCCCCTTCCCGCCCCCTTCCGTTCGTCTTTTTCCCCCCCCCCCCCCCCCCTCCTTCCTCCCTTCCCCCCCCGTCCCCCTTCCTTTCTTTCTCTTTCCCCCCCCCCCCTTCCTCCTTCCTTCCCCGGCCCCTTCCGTTGTCTCTTAACCCCCCCCCCCCCCCTCTCCTTAGTAGCTTTTCCCCGGGATTTTGGGGGGCGGGGGGTTAATTTTGGATCCCCGGGTTTCCCTGGGGGTTTTGTGAACGGAACAGCCCATGAAATCGTCGTGAGCAGCATGTATCGCAAAAGGCGCTATTCCAGCAGTGCACCACAACAGCAAAATGGCCAAAAGCTCCCCCTCCCCTTCCTCTCCTCCTCTCTCCTCTCCCCTCTCTCTCCTCTTCTCTCCTCTTCAAATTTTTTTCCGGGAAAAATTTTTTTTAAACTTTTTTATTCAGTTTAAATTGTTAATGTCATTCAGAATGAAAGCAGAGAAAAACGTTGCAGTTTATTTTTACAAAGTTTTTAAAAAGGCAAGCATTTGTGAAAATGTAATCGTTTTTATGAATCTGATAGTGCCACCTTTTTATGTTTCATGACCCCCCCTTCTGAAGGCCCAAAGGGCCTGTAAGCCTTAAAGAAATTACATTAATCGAATCGAATAAATCTCCTCTCTCCTTCTCCTTCCTCTCTCCCTCCTCTCTCCTCTCTCTCTCAACCCGTTTCAAAATAGTACTGTTGGGTTAGTATAGGGGAACTGCCGTCTTCAGGGGTTTGAAAAGGGGAAGGGTGGGGGGAGTCAGCACCCCTAAATTTAGCTATTTCCGACACCACAAAAACAGTTTCAGTCGTGTGGTAGTCTGTGTGTAAAAAAACCCTGATGACTATGATTGTAGTGTTCAAAATGTATTAGCCTGACGTTACATCACGATGACTGCCCTACCAAGAGAACCCCCCAGTCTGGGAACGGGGTGGAGGAGGTGGTATTCCCAAAAGGGGGAGGGGGAAAACGGGATAGTGGCATTGTCTATGATATCCCTCCCTGGTGAAAACCTTCCTCCCAGCCCCCTTCAGTAAAGCCCCCCCAAACCGACAGCACCCCAACGGGGTCACACCCAAAACCTTTCCCCACCAAAACCTCGCTTCGGCCGGCGACGGGAAAACCCGGGGCCCCAGCCATAAAAGACTTACCCGGTCTGCCCCCTCCGGAAAGGGGTGATAAAAGGAGGAGGACGGGTGGAAAGGGGGGTGGGTGGAGGGGGGGCGGAAGGAGCCGGGGAAATCAAAATCAAACGGGGGCCCAGCGCTCCTAGAAACGCGGCACTGTCGCCCCAATGGGGTTTTTTTCCCCCATCCACCGGGCCGGGCTGGGGACTCTCTGGTCAGATTCCAGAGGGGAATGGCTGAGGGGGAACGAAAACCCGTCATTTCCTGCGTAAAGTCCGGTCCATTGCCGCCCTTGGCGAAGCCTGCGCAGGAAAGATTTTCCGTTGGGTTGAGTTACGCGGCCCGTTTTTCCCCGGTGCTTCTGGCGGTTAACTTCTGCTTCTGCGCCCCCTGTGGGGGTAGGTTGTCCGTTCCCGCTACGACGGCTGTAAATGTAGGGGTTAAACAAGGACATCTGTTTCCCAGACGGCCCATCTGAAAACCCCTTTGCCCCCTAGACCCTCGAGCTAAGTGGGAGTATATCTCACCATCTAGGGTAAAGAAGGACACCGAAATCTGACAAAGACGGGGTCGAAAATAGAACGATAAAACCGGGCCTTTCTAAGTTGGGATCAAAATCAAACTTGCGCTTTTAAAACTTTCCCCCGCACCAAAAAATGTCAAAATCGATATGGGCGAATGGGAAAGGTGTGCGGCCCGATCTGAGGGTAAGAAGGGATTTGGGTTCCAGGTTTCCTTTCGGGGCCCAACATGTAAGGTTCTTAGGATGCGTAAAAACTGACCGGCCTCCCAGCCTTCGGCAGTGTGTCGGGAATTGCAGGGACCTCCATGTAATGAAGAGAGTCGAAATGTCGCGCATTCTAGTTTTTGGGACCTCCTTCCGTTGACCCTCTGACCCGGGGGTAAACCAAAGTAACCGGAAATTCCGTCAGCCGGGGACCAAGAATTCGGACACTTTTCTAGCAGACCCAGAAGCCCTACAAATTTGGGGGAAATGCGCTGACCTGTTGTTTTGTTTCTATAACAAATGCGCAGAGATGGAAAAAAAAAACAAAGACGATGTTTGCACAATCTTTTTTTTGCTTCGCTTCTTTCTGTTTAAAATGCTTTTCATCTTGGGGTGATACAAAAAGGCAAATGTTGTCCTTGAAGTCCCGAGGTCAAACAGGAAACTTTCTAACTGGGGCCGAACCAGACTTGTCTCCCCATGCACAGACTCCAACCTCTAAGAATTTTGGAGAAAGGGTTTTTTTGAAAATTGACAAAATTTTTCGACAGCGGGGGAGAATTTACGCTTTCGCCCCCAAAACAAAACAAAAAATTTCAGACACTTTATTTTCTTCATTTTGTCAAGTGCATTCATGGAATCACCGTCTCACCAAATACACTGTTGTTTTTTACTTTTTTAAGCAGCTTCTCTAAGCTTCTCCTTATACGTTGCTGATTTTTGCATTTAAATCTCGTGAGTCCCTCTGCAGTGTCGGCCCAAAAGGAGGACGAACATCTGAAAGGGTTTTCCCATGACAAGGGGGAAAACACTTTCAGGGGGATCAGCAGCACCCCCCATGATGAAGCAGACAGAATGAATTGCACTTTGTTCTTTTTTCTTTTACTTTTTTCTCCCTCAGGTAAATCGCTCAATTAAGGTTTGGGAAAAAAATGGCGGGGGAAAAGAAGCGAAGGGAATAAGTTTCCAACAGCTCTTTACTATATCGCGAATAAACGAACTTTTTTTTTCCCCAAAGCACAATTTTTTTTTACGTCTAGGGGAATGGGGGGTTTGAACATTTAAATTCCCCAAAAAAGGGGGAGGGTTTGGCGGCTCGCATGCTTCAAAAATCGAAATGCCCAGTTTGATAGAGCACCCGTCGGTTGTTTTTTTGATGTGGGGGGTCTGCTGGGTCGTTTTCAACCCTGGGTTGGTCTTCACAGCTGGGTTGGTCTTCACAGCCGGGTCTGGTCTTCATGGGCTTTACAACGGGGCGTGTCTCTGTCACTTTTGGGCTTCAGCTTTAGAAAATCACTTTTATACGGAGCGGAATTTTCCCCTCTGGGGAAAGTATTTCAAGGGGGACACAGTGACTATTTGGTGCTTTGGGTGTTTACTCTGCTTACTATGAACTTTTCGCAAACGGCTTGCTGTGTTCTGCTTCAGGGTTTTTTTTTCCACTACTTGAAAAAAGGGGGGAAGTAACCTTTTTCCCCAATTGACAAAAGGGGAAGGTAATCCCGCAACAGACAGAAGGGAAGGAAACTCCCAAAAACAGACAAAAGGGAAAGGTAACTCCCACCAACATGACAGAAGGGAAGGTAACTCTCCCCCAACATGACAAAAGGGGAAAGGTAACTCTCCACCAATTTGACAGAAGGGAAGGTACTCCCGCCAACATGACAAAAGGGAAAGGGAAAACCTCCACCAAGTTGACAAAAGGGAAGGAGTCTCCGCCAACATGACAAAAGGGGAAGGAAACTCTCCCCCAACATGACAAAAGGGAAGGAAACCCACCAATTTGCAGAAGGGAAGGTAACTCTCCACCAAATGACAAAAAGGAAGGGTAACTTCCGAAAAATGACAGAAGGGGAAGGTAACTCCCACCAAATTGACAAAAGGGGAAGGTAGCTCTCTCCCAAACAGACGAAGGGGAAGGAAACTTCCGCCAACATGACAGAAGGAAGGGTAACTCTCCCCCAACAGACAGAAGGGAAGGGTAACTCTTCGCCACATGACAAAAGGGGAAGGAACTCCCCACCAACTGACAAAAGGGAAAGGTAACTCTTCCCCCCCAACATGACAAAAGGGGAAGGAAACTCCCCAAAGTTGCAAAAGGAAAGGTAACTCTCCCCCAAACTTGACAAAAGGGGGAAGGTAACCCCGCCAAATGACAAAAAGGAAAACTCCCACCAAGTTGACAGAAGGGAAGGAAACCCTTCCCCAAACATGACAAAAGGGGGAAGGAAACTCTCCACCAAGTTGACAAAGGGGAAGGTAACTTCCACCAACTGACAAAGGGAAGGAAATCTCCACCAATTTTGACGAAGGGAAGGTAACCTCCCCAACTGACGAAGGGAAGGAAACTCTCCCCCAAGTTGACAGGGGGGAATTCGTTGGATATTTTGCGAAGCAAAAGCCGCCTTAACTTTTTGTCGTCCTCACCCCAAATTTGTTCGGGGTCACCCCCAACAGTCGCTCAAGGGCACCTTCACTGTGTATGGAGGGGGGGCACCATCTTTTAAAAAGCGTCTTTTCCCGGTAAAGGGTGCAGACAGTTTTTCATTCACTGAATTAACACCTACCCCCCCCCTCCTGCAGGGGGGATGACGGGTGACAAACCCTTTTAACACGGAGAGAGAGAGAGAGGAGGAGAGGAGAGAGAGAGAGAGGAGAGAGAGGAGAGAGAGAGAGGGGGGGGTGTTTTTAACGCATAGGCATCACTACTTGTTTGGAAAAGCCTATTTTTTACTGCTGTTATTATAATTGTGTGTGCGTGCGGCGTGCGTGCGTGCGTGCGTGCGGGGGGTGCGTGCTGTGGTGGTGGTTGTGTGGTGTGTGTTGTGTGTGTGTGTGTGTGTGTGTTGGTGTGTTTTGGGGTGTGGGTGTTGTGTGTGTGTGTGTGCGCGCGTGCGCGGTGGGGTTGGGGTTTTTTTTGTTTGCAGGGGGAGGGGTGTGTGGTGTGTGTTGGGGGTTGTGTGTGTGTTGTGTGTGTGTGTGTGTGGTGGTGTGTGTGTGTGTGGGGGTTCCGTTCGTCGTTCTCTATCGGGTTATTTTTTAAGAGTGGTTTTTTTTGTTTTTTTTTTTTTCCCCAAGTGTGTGACAAAGGGGGGGGGGGCGTTCGGCCTCTACCCCCCGCCCCCCCCCCCCCCCCCTCCCCCCACTCCCCCACCCCTTCACCCGTGGCACCGTTTCTTGTGCCTGGTGGGGTTTTGTGTTTTTTCGCCCTGACAAACAGGGGCAGATGGCGCAGGCTGTGTGTTATTTCGCCCTGACAAACGGAGGCAGAGTCAGCAGGCTGTGTTTTTTTCGCCCTGAAAAACGGAGGCAGAGTGGCAGCGGGCTGTGGTTTTTCCCCCTGACAAACAGGAGGCAGAGTGGCAGCAGCGTGTGTTTTTTCCGCCCTGACAAACGGGGCAGGTGGGCAGCGGCTGTGTGTTATTTCCCCCGACAAACAGGGGGCAGGGGGCAGCAGGCTGCTGTGTTTTTTCGCCCTGACAAACAGGGGGCGAGTGCGCGTGTGTGTTATTTCGCCCTGACAAACAGGGACGGTGGCAGCGGGGTGGGTTATTTCGCCCTGATAAACGGGAGGCAAAAGGGGGCGCAGGCTGCTGGTTTTTTGCCCGAAAACAGGAGGCAGGTGGCGCAGGCTGTGTTTAATTCGCCTGAAAACAGGAGCAGAGTGGAAGCAGGCTGTGTGTTATTTCCCCGAAAAAACAGGGGCAGATGGCGCAGGCTGTGTTTTATTTCGCCCACAAACAGGAGGCAGAGTGGCCAGGCTGTGTTTTTTTTTCCCCCTGAAAAAAGGACAGGGGCGCGGCGTGTTTTATTTCGCCCGAAAACAGGGGGCGAGGGCAGCAGGCTGTTTTATTTCCCCCTGCAAAAAAGGGGGCAAGTGACACGGCTGTTGTTATTTGCCCTGACAAACAAAAGGGCAAGTGGAGAGGCTGTGTGTGAAAAACGGGAGGCAGAGTGCAGAGGTGTGTGTATTTCGCCCGACAAACAGGGGCAGGGCAGCAGGCTGTGGCGACAAACAGGGGCAAGTGGCAGGGCTGTGTGTTATTTCCCCCTGACAACAGGAGCAGAGGGGGGACGGGTGTGTGCTGAAAAACAGGAGGCAGAGTGGCAGCGGCGTGTGTTATTTTCGCCCTGACAAACAGGAGGCGGGATCCCGGGCTCTGGAGTCAGCTTTGTTTCCCCAGGGCCGGCCCTCCCCAAAATTTCCCATCACCCCAACTCACAAATAGGCTTTTCACCTCTGCCCCCCCCCCCCCCCCCCCCAGGCCCCACCGCTACTCTCTGTCTCTTCTCACCACCTTTACTCTCTCCCCACTCCCTCCCCCCTCCACCCCCCCGCCCCCCCCCCCCCCCCCCCATACACCTTCCCCCCGCCCTTGCACTCATCCCTCCACCACCCTCAGAACCCCCATCTTCTCTCTCTCTCTCTCCCCCCTCTCTCTCTCTTTCTCTTCTCTCTCTCTCTCTCTCTCTTCTCTTCTATACCCCCTGAGCCTCTCTCGTGATCTCCTGTCGTTTGCCCTTCTAGGGGTGAAAAAAATCACCCTCTTTTTTTTCTTTCGTCGGGCTACTAGCTATTTAGTTTTTGATCTATTTATCTGATCACTATTCATCGTTTCACAAAGGGCGCGCACCGCGAACACAACACACACGCACACGCCACACACCACCAACAAACACACACACACCACGCACGCACGCACGCACCCGCACCCCCACGCAGCACGCACAACACAAAAACACAACCCACACACACACCCCCACAAACCACACAGGGCACGCGCACCGTACCATACACACACACAAAAACACCACCACAACACACACACACACACGCACTCCAACGTATTTTAATCTATCTAGGGTTTTCTTTTAAAACACAACACCCACACCACACACCACACAAAACCACACACATACACACCACCACACGCACGCACCCCAACAACACACAACCCCAACACACACACGTACCATACACACGCAGCACAGACACGCGAAAACACGCACAAAGTAGCCGCGCGCGCGCGCACACACACACACCAACACACACACACACAATAAGAATAATATATATATCTGCCGGTGCCCCCGGTTTCGGGGGTTATCGTAAAATGATTTTCGGCCACCCCTCCTCTCCCACTTAAAAGCAATACAATAAAATTCATTTGGGTTTGTTTCGTTTTTCCCAGCGAACCAATTGCCCGGGCCTCCTCCTTCTACTTCCCAATTTCTTCGGAGCCCCACCCTTCTGCCCCTCAATTGTTTTTCCCTCACGAATTTTTTTTTGTAATCATGCACAGTCCATAGAGGGGTTCTGTACTTTGGTGAACTTACCGATGCATTCTCATTCCTTTATTTAAGTCCCAAAAAGACAACTCTGTAGGGCCGCCTAACCAGTGGATAAGGCCTGGGTCATGATCCAAAGGGCGTGTTTCGATCCCCGGGTTGGTCTTGGAAAATTTTTAAGTGGAAATTTTCCCGCTAAAATGACCGTGTTCACCCCGTGTCCACCCTGGGCCCCCCAGGTGTCAGTAATGTGTGGGGCCACCATCTGCATACCTTGATTTTGGGGACAGACGTTAAATCCAACTCAAACATGACAATCTGTGAAAAATTTCATTTCAGATGTTTATGTTATTGGGGACCTCGGGTAACAACATTTCGGTCTCCCCCGTTTGGTGCAATATAGTCGTGTTTCTGGTTTCCGTTTTGTGATGCTGAACGTAGAAATTCCATTGTAAAACACGGGAAAGGTAGGTCGCCCCCGGGATGAAAATGTCTGCCCGGCTCTTATGATTGTCAAGCGAACTGGGTTTTTGGGAAACTGAAGCCACAGAACTGGAATGGAGGGGGGATCCGGGTTTTCCCGAGGAATTTTGGGGCAGCACCGGGTTTTTCCCCTTTTTGGGGGCCACAAAATTTTTTGCTTCTAAAAAGTCCTGTCCGTCTGGTGAAGCACATCGGGTGCCATTTTTCACCTTTTGCGGGGCCCGTGAGCGGAGAATGATAAAGGGGGCCCGTTTCAGCAACGTTCATGCGGTGGAAGTCCAGAAACTCATGGGGTTCAGGAGTTCTTTTGGATAAAGGGGCTCCTCACTCATTTTGCCAACGACTTACGAGTTCCTCTCCCGGGAAACAGCTACGATTTTTTTGTTTAGCCCGTTGACAGTCTCGTTCAGGAGGAATTATGGCCCTTTCCGCTGACCATCTGAGTCTGCCGTGACATGAAGATCCGGGTAACTCTTTTATCAGATCCTCCCGGCTATCTAAAACGGCTAGTGCTGGTGGGCCAATTAGATTGGAAAAAAAAGACTCAATGGCACCATTGCCAATGTCAAGCAAAATTTGGCGAAGCGGGTGTCTGGGGATTTCCAGACAGGGGGCTTCCCTATTTTCAATCATGCTCCGCCCTTTCTTCAGATAGGCATTGACAATGTTTTTCTCTGGTGCCATTGAGGCGACAGGGGGATCTGCCTGAAGTCCCCACAGGACACGTTGGGGTGCCCCCTTGGCCTGTTTCACTTGGGTATTCCGCAGCGTAGAGTCCATGGCCGTAACAGCTTTGGGGTCTGGGGCTTCATCAAAAAATGCGGTTGCAGGGCCCCTTTTTTTGACTTTGGGCCAAAGTTGACCCCCGCTGACGGGGAGTTGGGTTTTTTTGCTTGTCGGCATCCCGAGGGACCCTTTAAGGCTTTGTACTGTCCGCCCACCCCCAAAAGGTCGGGGAACCACTGGAAGCATGGGTAGCATATTTTGCCGTGGAGCAGATCCGTTTAGGATAAAAATTTAGGATGGCTTTCTTCCCTATGGGCTCAAGGGAAAATTTTGTTGCGCTTGCTGTGGGACCGCCTCCCTTTCAAAACCCTGGTCGTAAAACTGTCGACACGTCTCTTGGGCACTGTCCCGTTTTTCAGCTGGGCATCACTGCTGCCCGATGGGAGAATTCCCTAATTGGTTCGCGGTAGTATTTCGAGGGACGTTTTTCCGTTGGTGACTGTGATCCCATACACCTCTGTAACTTGCCCCAAAGGAAGAGTTTGTCTGAACACAGGGGAAAAGCTTGGTTTTAGTGGCAACTGTGTACGCGCTTTATAAACATCTCTTCGGCTTGGGAAAAGGAAATCTTCCTGATGGGGCTTGAAGAGGGTTTCCCCAGGTTGCCTGGGTTCTGGGGTTCAGCCACCCCGGGTAAACAGAAGTTACGCAGCAGTCGGGGGCTTGAGAGATGGGGGCTTCCTCCAGGGGAAATTGTAGAAGGCGGTCATCTTTCCCGTTTCGGTTTTTGTAATTGTTTTATCATTTTTCAGATTTTAAAAATACACCTGTATACCAAAATTTTATCAAAAAGGGCTAAATTTTGAAAAAAAGGGTCTTAACGGTTTTTAACGCTCAATTTTTAAATTTTTGTTCGTGTAAATTGTATTCATTGTTCAGGTTAAAACTGCATCTGTAACCGAATTTCATCGGGAAAGGGCTAAAAATTTTTATAAAAACGGTTTTTTAACGGTCAATTTTTAAAATTTTCCCTTTGGTAAGTTGTAATTTTTTTCGCGGGAAAATGGTCTGTATACCGAATTTTTATAAAATGGTTTAAATTTATATAATAACGGTTTTTTTAATGTCATTTTTTAAATTTGGTTCGTGAATTGTATTCATTATTTAGCTTTTAAAAATTCACCGTTACCAAAATTTTATCAAGAAAGGGCTAAAATTTTGAAAAAAACGTCTTAACGGTTTTTTACGCTCAAATTTTTTTTTTGTTCGTGTAAAAATTTTTAAAATGTTCACTTTTTAAAAGCATCGTATACCGAATTTCTCAGGAACGGTCCCAAATTTTTTAATAACTTTTTAAAGGTCATTTTAAAGTTTTGTTTGTGTAAATTGTATACATTGTTCAGCTTGAAAATGGATCGTATACCGAATTTCATCAAGAATGGTCTAAAATTTTTAATAAGGTTTTAACTGTCAAATTTTAAAATTTCGGTTCGTGTAAGTTGTATATCTTATTCACTTTAAAACTTCCCTTTTTCCAAATTTCCTAGAAAGGTCTAAATTTAGAAAAAACGGATCAAAAAGGTTTTTTAAAGCTAATTTTAAGTTTCTGTCGTGTAAATTGTATACCATTGTTCAGCGGTAAAACTGCATCTGTAAACCGAATTCATCAGGAAAGGGCTAAATTTATAAAAGTTTTTTAAAAAGTCAATTTTAAGTTTTTGGTTTTTGGGTATATCATTTTCAGCTTTAAAACTTCACCTGTTACCAAAATTTTATCAAGAAAAAGGGCTAAATTTAGAAATAACGAATCTTAACGGTTTTTAAGCCATTTTTAAGTTTTTGTCGTGTAAATTGTATATCATTTTTTCACGGTAAAAATGCATCTGTATACCCCAATTTTACAGGAACGGGCTAAATTTTTTAATAACGGTTTTTTAACGGGCAATTTTTAAGTTTCGGTTTGTGTAAGTTGTATATCATTGTTCCTTGAAAACGCATCTGTAACCCAATTTCATCAAAAATGGTCAAAAAATTTTATATACCCTTTTTAACAGTCAAATTTTATGTTTCGGTTCGTGTAAGTTTTTATATCTTTTTTCAGCATTTTTAAAACTCACCTTTTTACCCCAAATTTTATCAAAAAAGGCTAAAATTTTGAAAAATAACGCTTTTTAACGGGGGATAAATAAAGGGTTAAAAACTTCGAAGCCCGTGTTTTTCCACAGTAGTCCCCTAAACCATGCCAATTTTTGGGGGCTCCGAAAACCCTTGCCCCCAAAAAATCAAAGGATTATTTTTGACTTTTGGGGGGGGGAAAGTGTTTTTTAAAGGTTTTTAACGGTCAAAAAAACTTCGTAGAAACTGTCCCAAAGACCCTTGTTTTCCGGGAATGTCCCTCTGGGGTTTGATGCCCCGGCAATGTCACAAAAGGCCATTTGATGAAAGCGAGGAAACGTTTTTGAAATCGTTTCTTTTTTTAAGGTTTTTAAAGGTTTCTTTTTTTAGAGTTGGTCAAAAACCCTCCTTTGGGGCAAAAGACGTACCCCCCCTCTAAATTTCAAGAAGACGGGTTTTAAACCGTTTCTTTTTTAAAGGGTTTGGATTTTTTTAAAGGTTTTAAATGTTATAAATAACGTTTTTTTTTCTGCCCAAAAAACGGTTTTAAAATTTTTAAAAAATGCCCTTACCGCAAAGTCAAACGGCCATTTTATAAAAACAAGGAAAAAGATGTCTTTTTTAAAGTTTTAAAAATTTTTTTTTAAAGGTTTTTTTTCGGTTTTTTTTTTTTAGAGATTGCCCAAAAAACCCTCCCCGGGTGAAACGACACCTTCCCAAATTCATTACAATCGGTTTTTGCCCTTTTTGAGTCTATGGGGTACCGACCAACACAACGCACCCCCAGCACCCGAACAGAATTTTCCATTTAAAAATTAATATATATATAAATATAAAAATATATATATAAAATTATATATATATATATAAAAATTTTTAATGCACACAAAAGCGCGCCGCGCGCGAATGAATGTTCATTTCAGGGAAAAAGTTTAAAACACACACCAAAAACCACAGACACACCAACACACAAACAACAACACACACCAAAACAAAAAACACACACCACTCACAAACGTATTTTTAACTATCTAGGGTTTTGTTTAAACACCCAAAAACCACACACACCACACCACAAACACACACAATAACACACACACAAACCCCGCACGCACCACCACCAAAAACCACACACACACACAGTTCGTACATACACACGCAGCACAACACGCGCAAGCACGCAGCACGCACCAAGTACGCACGCCGCGCCGCACACACCCCCACACACACACCACACCACCACAACATATTAAAATATAAAAAAAATTTTTATATATTATAATAATATATATATATATATAATAATTTATGCACACCAGCGGCGCGCGCGAATGTAATGTTCAGCTATCTAGGGGATTCGTTTAAAAAACACACACACACAAAAACACACACACACACACACCAACCCCACCACACACAACCACAACCACACACAAAAATGTTCCCCCCCCCTGCCACCCCCCAACACATCCAATCCATATTTTTTTAGTTGTGGGACAGTGTGGTTGGGGGCAGAGAATAACAATCAACAGAGCAGCCACAGTCAAGTGGGTTGGAGGCGAGAATCAAAATCAACGAGACAGCCACTCACGTGTGGGTTTGGGGGCGGGGACTAAAGATCAACAGAGACAGCCACAGTCTGGGAGACACGATACAGAAGGCAAGACACAACAGTCAACAGAGACAGCCCCATAGGCGCCACATACGGAGGAGAGAATAACAGACAACAGGACAGCCACAGTGGCAGACACGAACAGAAAGGCAAGGACTCAACAGATCAACAGAGACAGCCCCATCAAAGGTGGTGGAGGGAAGACATCACTCAAAAAGAAACAGCCCCGTTTGGCAGACCGATCAGAGAGGCAGAGACTCAAAAGTCAACAGAGACGCCCAGCAGGCAGACAGATACAGAGAGCAGAGACATCAACAATAACGGGGCAGCCCCGTCTGGGAGACACGAACAGAGAGGGGAGAGCATCAACAATCAACAGAGACGCCACAGTCAGGGAGACACGAAAAGAAGGCAAGACATCAACGTCAACAAGAAGCCCCAGTTGGCAGACACGAAAGCAGAAGGCAGAGCATCAACAGATCAACAGAGCAGTAAATTGGCAGACACGATACAAGAGGCAGAGAAAAAAGATCAACAGAGACCCACCGCGGCAGACACGATACAGAAGGCAGAGACATAAAGATCAAGAGACAGCCACAGTCGGGAGACACGATCAGAGAGGCAGAGACATCAAATATCAACAGAGACAGTCCAGTCAGGGACACGATGCAGAGAGGGGAGACATAACCCGATCAAAAGAGCAGCCACGTCTGGGAGACAGATGCAGAAAGGGGAGAACACAACAGATAACAGAAAGCCACAGTCACAGACACGATACAGAAAGGGAGAGACAACAAAGATCAAAAGAAACACCCCAGTCAAAGTGTGGTTGGAGGCAGAGACTCAACAATCAACAGAGACAGCCCCATTGGGACACGATACAGAGGGCAGAGACACAAAAGATCAACGAGCAGCCACAGCAGGCAGACACGTAAGAGAGGCAGAGACATAACAGATCAACAGAGACAGCCACAGTTGGAAAACACATACAGAGGGCAGAGACATCAACAGTCAACAGAGACAGCCCCAGTCAGGCAGACACGATAAGAGAGGCAGAGACATCAACGAACAACAGAGACGCCCCAGTCTGGCGAACGATGCAGAGAGCAGAACATCAAAAAGATCAAAGAGCGTACATTGGCGACACGAAAACGGGGGGCAAAAACATCAACAGATCAACAAGACAGGGCCCCGTCAGCAACCGATACAGAAAGGCAGGACATCAACAAACAACAAGACAGCCCCAGTCAGGAGAACGTACGAGAGGGAGAGACATCAAAATATCAACAGAGACAGTTCACAGTCAGGCAACACGATGCAAGAGGCAGAGAATCAAAGACAACAGAGACAGCCACATCTGGCGAACGATCGAGAGGCAGAGACACAAAGATAACAGAGATAGCCCCATAGGCAACACGAGCAGAAGGGAGAGAACAACAAAACAAAGAGACAGCCCCCAATCTGGGGCACGATCAGAAGGGAGAGCCCTCAACAATCAAAAGAGACGCCACAGTCGGCAGACACGGGGGCAGAGAGGGAAGCACAAAGTCAACAGAGACGCCCAGTCTGGCAGCACATAAAAGAGGCGAGACTAACAATCAACAGAGACGCCCAGTTGGCAGAGACCGAGAAAGAAAAGGACAGGAAAAAAGCCAGGGGAAAAAAATAACCTTGCTTTTGGTCAGTTTTAAGTATGGCAAAACGTCGTAACAAAGAGTAACGCCTTGGCCGGACGAGAGAGAGGAAGGAGAGAGGAGAAGGGGAGAGAGAGAGAGAGGAGAGAGAGGGGAGAGAGAAAGAGAGGAGAGAGGAGAAGAAGAGGAGAGAAACAGACAGACAGACAAAGAGAACAGACGTTGGAAGACCCCCCTCCTCCCCCCCCAAAGCACGCACGCACGCACCCCCCACACCCCACACACACAACAACCACACACACACACACACCACACACTGGCAGGCCAATAGACTGATTGGATGTCACAGCTGGGGTTTACTCGACCTACGGGGGGAAATTTTAAATGAGGGTTGTGTCATAACATCAGCGCTCGTTGTTACAGTCTGGTGAAGACCCCGTGACAAAAATCGGAGGAAGGGGTGTAGTGATGGGGCTGAGAGAGAAGGGGGAGAGGAGAGAGAGGAGAAAAGGAGAGAGGGGGGGGGGATTTTTGTTTTTTTGCGTTTTTTGGGGGGGTTTTTTTTCTTTCACATTGTTTTTATGCTATCGCCTTTAGACATTTTGCTTCGTGTCAGAGTTCAGTGGTGAGATGCTATCGCCTTTAGACATTTTGCTTCGTATCAGAGTTCAGTGGTGAGATGCTATCGCCTTTAGACATTTTGCTTCGTATCAGAGTTCAGTGGTGAGATGCTATCGCCTTTAGACGAGACATTTTGCTTCGTATCAGAGTTCAGTGGTGAGATGCTATCGCCTTTAGACATTTTGCTTCGTATCAGAGTTCAGTGGTGAGATGCTATCGCCTTTAGACATTTTGCTTCGTATCAGAGTTCAGTGGTGAGATGCTATCGCCTTTAGACGAGACATTTTGCTTCGTATCAGAGTTCAGTGGTGAGATGCTATCGCCTTTAGACATTTTGCTTGGTATCAGAGTTCAGTGGTGAGATGCTATCGCCTTTAGACGAGACATTTTGCTTCGTATCAGAGTTCAGTGGTGAGATGCTATCGCCTTTAGACATTTTGCTTCGTATCAGAGTTCAGTGGTGAGATGCTATCGCCTTTAGACGAGACATTTTGCTTCGTATCAGAGTTCAGTGGTGAGATGCTATCGCCTTTAGACATTTTGCTTGGTATCAGAGTTCAGTGGTGAGATGCTATCGCCTTAGACGAGACATTTTGCTTCGTATCAGAGTTCAGTGGTGAGATGCTATCGCCTTTAGACGAGACATTTTGCTTCGTATCAGAGTTCAGTGGTGAGATGCTATCGCCTTTAGACGAGACATTTTGCTTCGTATCAGAGTTCAGTGGTGAGATGCTATCGCCTTTAGACGAGACATTTTGCTTCGTATCAGAGTTCAGTGGTGAGAAACCAATGGCGTCTGTTTCTAACACACTTTAACGCGTCGTACCTCACGTTTATTCCGTAAGACGGAGTGCGGATACCTTAATGGCGATACCAAGAACGTTCACATACGCTAAAATCTCACCACCTTGGAACAATTAGAATTGTTTTAAACATAACAAAGTATTAGGGTAAGTTTTTGTTTGTATGTTTCTTTGTTTTTTTGTTTGTTCTGTGTGTGTGTGTGTGGGGGGGGGGGGGTTTCTTGCATGTCTAGCTCAGAGATGCTGTTGCAAGGCCCCCCCCCCCCCCATCCCCACCCCCCTCCTTCCAACATTTTAAATAGTAAGGATCAGTAAACAGAACTTACTGATATGGCGACAGAATCCGACAAACAAAAAACAAAAGATAGTCGAAGAATGCCAACAATGAACAGAGCAACCATCACAGACCAAGACAAACAAAGAACAAAAGACAGATGAAGAATGTCAACAATGAACAGAGCAACCATCACAGACCAAGACAAACAAAGAACAAAAGACAGTCGAAGAATGTCAACAATGAACAGAGCAACCATCACAAAGTCGAAATCACGATGCGTGACAAAACGTGAGAGCGACAGAAGAACAAAGATGAACAGAGAGCAACAATGAGCCCAAGACACACCAAAGAACACTCCAACAGAGATGAACAGAGAGCAACAATGAGCCCAAGACACACCAAAGAACACTTCAACAGAGATGAACAGAGAGCAACAATGAGCCCAAGACACACCAAAGAACACTCCAACAGAGATGACGAGAGAAACAATCAAGAAGCGAAAGCAAAAAAAAAATCCCTCACCTGTTTCAAAGCGTGGCCATGGCAGTCAGCGTGGACAACAGTCAGACCTGTGGCCCCCCTCGGCCTCCTGACCAGCCAGCCAAACCGCTTGACCTGTCTGTGTCACTGCAACAGACACAAACAGACGACGTAACACACACCGGGCTGGCACTCTCCCGCTGGCCATGACTCAACAGCAATGTCCACAAAGCGGCAGGGACGCCTGTGGGTGCCTATGGGTCAGTCACTGACGCTGGGGCTCTCAGGGGACCGCTGGTGCCAGAGTTGCAGACGTAGCGGAGCAGACCGAGGCGGGCAGTCATGCAAACTGAAGCACAGTCCAGCCACCCCATCAAAGGCTGACGCCAACAAGGGGCTTTCCATTCTGATGGCCTCTGCGTTCTGCAAACCCTGGAGAGGGATCCTCTCCCCTGCCTGAAGCTGCCCAGTGTGGATGGATGGATGGATGGATGGCAGCTTTTGCGGGGCCTAGCGCCAGAGGGGACCGTGGGATTCTCTGGAGGTCCAAATCACTGGTGCACCAGCAGCTACACAGGTCACGGTGTTTGGGGTTACTTGCTTTTATTGACGGCCATGGATTTCCCTACCCAACCGCAAACCTCTCTCTCTCTCTCTCTCTCTCCTCTCTCTCTCTCTCTCTCTCTCTCTCTCTCTCTCTCTCTCTCTCTCTCTCTTCTCTCGTCTTTTTCCTGTTTCTCTCCCTCCCTCACCCTGTCTCTCAGCTACAACCTCGCACCATCACGCTATTTAACATCCACATCGGTCAGTATGTTCCACCATGAACGTATCTAGAGTCAGGTCATCTCTGGCCAGTTTCAGCAGCAGATGGGAGGTGGCAGAGCAGGGGTGGGGGGGGGGTGGAAGGAGGGGGATTCCGGTCAATCCTTCGCCGAAAAGGACAGGTCGGTGCCAAGAGCAGACAGAGCAGAGGGCCATGATTTATGGATCCTCTCCATTCCGCGTCTACACAGGAAATGGTCGACACCTAGCAGCTTCTTCAATCCAGTGGCCTTCAATAATTCAACATGACACGCCCCCTCCCCCTTCCTCCCCCTCCACCCCCCCCCCCCCCCACCCCCCGCCTGCCCCTTCCCTCCCCCCCCCCCTCCTCCCTCTCTTCAAACTATGGGTACTTTTACCGGGGCTTGCTGGCGACTGATTGGGTGAAGGATGCTGATTCGATTGGTGAGTGGGTGGGTAGGTTGTATAGCTAATGGGTGGATTTCTCCCTTTGTTATTCATTCATCTTGATGTTACGTAAATCAGTCATCACAAACATGGACAGGGGACTTTGGAAAGAGATACTTGGGTCGACAAAGACATGAACAGACAAAAAAACAAAGGAATGGAGGAAGAAAATGGGGACTGAGGGGGGAGAAAGGAAAGCGAGAGAGCTGGGATGAGGGGAAAGAAGAGAATGTTGAGAAAGAGAGAGGAGGGGATGAAAATAGTGAAGAGAAGAAGAAGAAGAAGAAGAAGAAGAAGAAGAAGAAGAAGAAGTACAATATAAATAACAACAACAACAACAAGAGAGAGTGACAGACAGGCAGACAGACAAAAACGGAGAGACAGGGAGACAAAGAGAGACAGAGACATACAGACAGACAGATCTACGGACAAAGAATTGGACGAAGTAAGAGAGAGAGAGGAGGGGTGGGCGATGAGGGGGGAAAGAACAAACATCAACATTTTCGAAGAAAGAAGGGAGAACGTTTGCACATTTCCAACAGGCAAAACGAGTTTTTTATTCGTGACCTGGGCGACACCATTGGGGTTTGAAAAAAAAAAACACCAAAAAAAAACACACACAAAAACCCGAGAACTGATCTCACCCTAAGGAAGATGAACAAGAAGAAAAAGCAAGAGGAAAGGCAGAGAAGAAGAAAGAGGAGGAAGAAGAAGACAATGGGGGTGAAGAAGAAAAAGCAAGAGGAAAGGCAGAGAAGAAGAAAGAGGAGGAAGAAGAAGACAATGGGGGTGAAGAAGAAAAAGCAAGAGGAAAGGCAGAGAAGAAGAAAGAGGAGGAAGAAGAAGACAATGGGGGTGAAGAAGAAAAAGCAAGAGGAAAGGCAGAGAAGAAGAAAGAGGAGGAAGAAGAAGACAATGGGGGTGAAGAAGAGCAGAGTAACAAAAAAGAGGAGGCGGAAAAAGAGGAAGTAAAAAAAAAAAAGGAGGAGGAGGAGATCAAAAAGAGGATGCGGAAGAAGAAGAGGGAAAGGAGAAAAATCAAAGAATGATAAGGTTTCACTTTACAGCAGGGAGGGTACCCCTGGGATTTGACCACCAAAAAAAAAAAAAGGTGAAGAAAACTTGGAGAGCTGCTCACATCAAACAGCACGGTGACCACTTCGTGAGCAGCCAGTGCGCACTGAAAAACCAGGGGTCGGAAGTTCGAGTCGAAGCGAACACAAAGAATCCACACTGTCTGTCTCCGTCTCTTCTCCGCCACCGTTCCAGTCTTGGTCACCCTCCACTGCCTTTGGACTAACTGGCGCACAGTCTTCGGTGAGCCAGAAATGCCAACGAGCGGAACGTTTCCCCCACCCCCATCCCCCACTCCTACCTCCCTCCATCATATTTGTGTCCACAACCTTTTCATCACATCAATGGACGTTTCTCAAACTGCAGCTTCAATGTCATCCAGTGTGTCTCAGAAGATAGCGACACTGGCGATGAAGAGTGAAGCTAGGAAACGTTGGCCTGTCTGTGTCGTCAAAGGACCCTTCATCGTCCCCCTCCCCCATCCCCACCCCCATCCCTCTTCCTCCGTTTCCATGGCATCATTTTCTGTCAGCTTGGTTCCCCTTTAAAGCATCTGTGTATTTCCATCAGCTTCGCTATTTTTTTGTGAGAAGCTGAAAAATCATCTGTTACTGTCCATGCTGCTATCTTCTTCGCACACAGAAGCTGTTCAATGCCTGTCTCTTTTGTAGAAATTCCTGTCTTTACTCATTTTCAATGCATTTCATAGATAGTCCTCTTTCTGTTCATCCGTATCCTTGTGGTTGACTGTGCTGGGTGTTTCGGTGCCCTGGCATTTCCTGGGTCTACATGTCAATGTGGAATGATAAGAACCAGTTTTCTGTCGCTGAGGTAAGGTTACGAAGGTCGTTGATACGTATTGTAATTCTGAAGGTTAATGTGCGGTGAGGTTTTGTGTCTTTTGACATTGTGTGCTGTAAGATTTTCTTTGTGTGCTGTAAGGTTTTGTGTGTTGTGGGGTTTCTGGTTTTCAGTGCTGTGACTTAGTAAGGTGCAAGCTTTTTGTGAACTATAAGGTTGTGTGCTGTGAGCTCTTGTGAGATGTCAGAGTGTTGTGATGTTTTGTAG
>JAFLJL010016421.1:35000-37500 GCA_018398815.1 Conus ventricosus
AGGCGAAGAGGCGGAAATGGAGGAGGAAGACGCATGGAAAGAAAGAAAGGCGAAGGAGGTGGAAATGGAGGAAAGGAAGGACACAGGAAGAGGAAATGGAGGAAGACGATGGAGGAAGGCGGCGGAAATGGAGGAGGAAGACACGATGGAAGAGAAAGGCGAAGAGGCGGAATGGAGGAGGAAGACACATGGAAATGGAGGAGGAAGACAACGAAAAATGGGAGGAGACCAGGAAAGAAGCGAAAGGCGGAATGAGGAGGAAACCGGAAATGGAGGAGGAAAGACACATGGAAGAGAAGGCGAGAGGCGGAAATGGAGGAGGAGAACGTGGAAGAGAAGGCGAAGAGGCGGAAATGGAGGAGGAAGACACATGGAAGAGAAAAGGCGAAAGAGGCGGAAATGGAGGAGGAAGACACATGGAAATGGAGGAGGAAGACACATGGAAGAGAAAGGCGAAGAGGCGGAAATGGAGGAGGAAGACACAGTGGAAGAGAAAGGCGAAGAGGCGGAAATGGAGGAGGAAAGACATCAGTGGAAGAGAAAGGCGAAGAGGCGAAGAGAAAGACAGTGGAAGGAGGGAAGCAGAAATGGGGAGGAAGACACAGTGGAAGAGAAAGGCGAAAGGCGGAAATGGAGGAGGAAGACACAGTGGAGAGGAAAGGCGAGAGGGAAATGGAGGAGGAAGACACAGTGGAAGAGAAAGCGAGGGAAGGGAGGAAGACAGTGGAAATGGAGGAGGAAGACACAGTGGAAGAGAAAGGCGAAGAGGCGGAAATGGAGGAGGAAACACATGGAAGGAAAGGCAAGAGCTGGAAGAGGAGGAAGAACGGGAAAGAGGAGGCAGGAAATGGAGGAGGAAGACACAGTGGAAAAGAGAAGACACATGGAAGAAAGAGGCAGAGGGGAAATGGAGGAGGAAGACACAGTGGAAGAGGAAAGGCGAATAGGCGGAAATGGAGGAGGAAGACACAGTGGAAGAGAAAGGCGAAGAGGCTGGAAATGGAGGAGGAAGACACAGTGGAAGAGAAAGGCGAGAGGTGGAAATGAGTGGGAGACAGGAAGAGAAACAAGTGGAAATGGAGGAGGAAGACACAGTGGAAGAGAAAGGCGAAGAGGCGGAAATGGAGGAGGAAGACACAGTGGGAAGGGAAAGGCGAAGAGGTGGAAATGGAGGAGGAAGACACAGTGGAAATGGAGGAGGAAGAGACGTGGAAATGGAGGAGGAAGACACAGTGGAGAAAGGCGAGAGGGGAAAAGAGGACACAGTGGAAGAGAAAGGCGAAAGGTGGAAATGGAGGAGGAAGACACAGTGGAAGGAGAAGGCGAAGAGGGAAATGGAGGAGGAAGACACAGTGGAAGAGAAAGGCGAGGAAAGAAGGCGGAAATGGAGGAGGAAGACACGTGGAAGAGAAAGGCAAGAGGCAGAAATGGAGGAGGAAGACACAGTGAAGTGAAAGGCGAAGAGGCGGAAATGGAGGAGGAAGACACAGTGGAAGAGAAAGGCGAAGAGGCGGAAATGGAGGAGGAAGACGGTGAGAGAAAGAAGGAGTATACAGGAAGAAATACAGAAGGAAAATTAAGTGGAAGAAGAGAAAGACAAAGTGGAGGAGGAAGAAGAGAGAGAAAAGAATAAGAGAAGAAGAAAAAATGAAAAACAGGAGAACGATGAAGTGGAGGAGGAGGGAGACAGAAGTGAAGGAGGAAGACAGAGAAAGAGAGAAGTAGAGGAGGAAGTGAAGGAACAGAGGAGGAAAAAGAAGTGGATCAATAGATGGACAAAAAGTGGAGGAGTATAAAGGTAAGAGACAGAAGAAGAAAAAAACAGAGAAAGAGAGAAGCAGAAAGGGAAGTGAAAGAGGAAGCAGAGGAGGAAAGAAAGTGGATGAATAGACAGACAAAGTGGAGGAGTTAAAAGAGAAGACACAGATGAAGAGCAAAAAAAATGACGTGGATGACGAAGAGGTGGAGAAGGATGACAAAGAGGAGGAGAAGGATGACAAAGAGGAGGAGAAGGATGACAACGAGGAGGAGAAGGATGACAGAGAGGAGGGGGAAGGATGACAAAGAGGAGGAGAAGGATGACAAAGAGGAGGAGAAGGATGACAAAGAGGAGGAGACGGATGACAGACAGGAGAAGGATGACAAAGAGGAGGAGAAGGATGACAAAGAGGAGGAGAAGGATGACGAAGGGGATCATGAAAAAGACAACGTGGAAGAGGGAGAAGAGAAGAGAAAGGAGAAGAGAAAAGAAGAAGAAGAAAGAAGAAGAAGAAGAAGAAGAAGAAAGAAGAAGAAGAAGAAGAAGAAGAAGAAGAAAAGAAGACAAACTGGGACCTGAAGAAGACAAGAGACTAAAAGAAGAGGAGAAAGAGCGAAACGAAGAAGTGAGAGACATCAAAGCACAGCAGAAGTCGGAGAAAGAAAGGGAGGAAAGCAAGAAACGAACTGTTACTTTTCCATCAGAAGCAATAAAAACAAATGTCTCGGCCCTAAATCTGCC
>JAFLJL010016422.1:0-20000 GCA_018398815.1 Conus ventricosus
GATCCGGATCAGCACGACGGATCTTTACAAAAATGTGATGACTTCGTTCTTTGGCTGCACTCAGTTTTTTTTACCCCCACTAACTTTCCTAACAATCGGTAGACTGGTTTTGGCGTAATGTTGGTAACATCCAGACCAATCAATCAACCAGTCAATAAACAGACGCAGGTGAAACTATAACCATGGCAGGAGCACCAGACTTGTTCCGAGGAAAAAAAACTTAAGGGAAGATTACGCCTATCTTTCTATTGCAAATAGGGTTAGCTTTTCTCACTTCATGGGTCAAGTAAAAAGACCTAGAGAGGCTGACATTGCGTGGGGCGTATCTGCTGGTGGCATTCTGTTCTTTGAAAATGGCACGGTCACTCTCGCCGAGCGTGAGCTCTGACACGGATCACGTCCCGATCAGACTTCTGAAAATCGTCTTACAGGAACAAATCAGCATCCTGAAACTCAAATCCCAAACCATGTTGTTAACATAGGGGACATCCCGTAATCACTACGTGTCAATATCACTAACGGGCTAAAGCTCTACGGAACACTAATCTACATATCCAGACGACTATTACCGATATCACTACAGTGTCATTCGCAAGACGATTTCCCTTCATAACTTGTACCTATACAACTATTTATTATTACCACTACGATTTCCAGACACCGTCTTTATCGCTACGTCTCTCACTCACTCTATATCACTACGATTAAAAAAGAAGAAGAAACAAATTAGGAAAGAACGTCTGTGTGTGTGTGTGTGTGTGTGTGTGTGTGTGTGTGTGTGTATGTGTGTGTGTGTGTGTGTGTGTGTGTGTGTGTGCGCGCAATGTCTGTCAATTTCTCTTTCTTCTTTCTTTCTCTCTCTCTCTCTCTCTCTCTCTCTCTCTCTCTCTCTCTCTCTCTCTCTCTCTCTCTCTCTTTCTTTCTTTTCTCTTCCTGTCACCATATAGTATACGTAATACTGGTAAAATATTAGTTCATCTCTCGCTCGCTCGCTCTCTCTCTCTCTCGCTCGCTCTCTCCTTTTAATTTCTTTTTGCTATTGTTAGTATTGTTTTAAGGCATGACAGATACACTTTCTTTCGACCATTCTCTCTCGTCCACCCCCATTTGTTATATAACCTGCTGCGACAGCAACCAAACAACTGACATTTACTATATATAAACGCTCTCTCTCTCTCTCTCTCTCTCTCTCTCTCTCTCCTTTTAATTTCTTTTTGCTATTGTTGGTATCGTTTTAAGGCATGACAGATACACATATATAAACTCTCTCTCTCTCTCCTCTCTCTCTCTCTCTCTCTCTCTTCCTCTCTCTCTCTCTCTCTCTCTCTCTCTCTCTCTCTCTCTCTCCTCTCTCTCTCTCTCTCTTGTGAAGCGTGAAATTCACAGAATTCATTTTCCGGCCGAAAATCAATTTTCATAGTATGAAATCGATTTTCTGTGCAAATTACTTACCAATAGGCCCAATAATCAATAACCAGGTGCAAATTACGCCGGTAATCAAGAACAGGCCCCAACAATCAATAATGGGCCGAAAATCAATTTTATGTGCAGATTATTTACCAAAATCAATGCTACGTGTAAAAATCAATAACCGGCCCCGCTAATCGATTATCGGACGTTATTTGCACTGGTTATTGATTATTGGGCCTATTGGTAAGTAATTTGCTTATAAAATTGATTTTCATACTAGGAAAATTGATTTTCGGCCGGAAAGTGAATTGTGTGCATTTCACGAAAATCGATTTTCATAGTACGAAAATCGATTTTATGTGCAAATTACTTACCAACAAACCCGATAATCAATAACCAGGTGCAAATTACGCCGGAAATTAATAGCCGGCCCCGATAATCAATAACGGGCCAAAAATCAATTTTATGTGCAAATTATTTACCAAAATCAAGATAAGGTGTAGAAATCAATAACCGGTTCCATAATCGATTATCAGGCGTTATTTGCACCTGGTTATTGATTATCGGGCCTATTGATCAATAATTTGATGAAAATCGATTGTCGGACGAAAGTGACTTTTTGCATTTCACACTTCATCTCTCTCACTCTCTCTCTCTCTCTCTCTCTCTCTCTCTCTCTTCTCTCTCTCTCTCTCTCTCTCTCTCTCTCATTCCAATTAAGTGTCACAGAGGTCTAAATTAAAAAGTAATGCCTATGTTTCTTTTTGTTTGTTTTGTTTGTTTTTCTTTGTTTGTTTGTTTTGTTTTGTTTTTGTTGCTCCATATAGAATTTTGATGAATAATCCCATGAATAAATATCTAATGAGGAGAGAGAGAGAGAGAGAGAGAGAGAGAGAGAGAAGAGAGAGAGAGAGAGAGAGAGAGGAGAGAGAGAGAGAGAGAGAGAGAGTCTTCGCTTAGTCATGTAGCAATAGCACTACGTATTTCAAACCTGTACCTTGTTTTGGCACTACGGGAAGTAACGAAAAGTAGCTAAAAAGCGACTGCCCTCTGTCACTAATGGACATTTTTGATTAGCTCTATATAGATGGCAAAGAAGGAGAAAGAAGCTCGAAGGCTGACTTGCGATCTCTATTGGCTACTGTCCTTTAGCACTACGTGGCAGTAGCTTTACATACTTTCGTGTGTTTTGTTTTCTATTTCTTTCTTTAGCACTACGTGGCAATAATTCTACATGATAAAAATGTAGAACTGCTGCACTGGCAGCGCAGATTTTTGTATTGGACAGACTCGGCCTATTACTCATCAATTAAATACCGATACTGTTTTGAGCACAATGCCTTCTGCCCGCCTTGTTGAGAGAGAGAGAGAGAGAGAGAGAGAGAGAGAGAGAGAGAGAGAGAGAGAGAGAGAGATAGGGAGAGAGAGTTCTTAGATTATCTCTTTCTGTCTCTCTGAATCTCTGTCTCCGCATCTCTCTGTCTCCGCATCTCTCTCTCTCTCTCTCTCTCTCTCTCTCTCTCTCTCTCTCTCTCTCTCTCATATTCGCTGTCTCTCTGTCTTTGTCTCTCTCTCTCTCTCTCTCTCTCTCTCTCTCTCTCTCTCTCTCTCTCTCTCTCTCTCTCTCTCTCCTCGATTTCTGTATTTTGGTAATTTCAATTATCGTAATTAAATACAACTCGGAACTCTGAACATTTTTTTTTTAATGGTACTTTGGCCTTAGGCCAGGGGCTCTTGGCCATAACGCGGAGGAGGGATGGAACTAGGAAAGAAATAATTTACAAAAAATATATTTTGACGCACTAAACCATCCGCATATACTCAGGGACTCAGGAATTTTAACGTAAGGTCACCAACCCGTATAGCTATGGAAACACGCGTGTACTAACACATTAACTAAAGAACTGTAAATGAACAACAAATTAATGAGTAACAATGACTCCTGTCACCAAATACAGAGAAAACAAAGCAAAGCAAAGAAAGGATCAATACAATCTTGTGACAATTAAATGTATTCCGTCTCTTCTCTCGGGTTTAAAGCATAAATAATATGAACATTGCAACATATCTAGTCAGGATACAACTTAGATTCTGTAACAAGTATGACAATCCGGTCACGTACGATACGAGATCACGTACGGTACGAGGACACGTACGGTACGAGGACACGTACGGCACGAGGTAACGTACGGCACGGTAGGTAGGTGGTGGAACATAGACCTGGGGAAATATGGAGGTGGGGGAACATAGACCTGGGGAAATATGGAGGTGGGGAACACAGACCTGGGGGAATATGGAGGTGGGGGAACATAGACCTGGGGAATATGGAGGTGGGGGAACATAGACATGGGGGAACACAGACATGGGGGAACATAGACATGGGGGAACATATAGCGCCTCCCCTAGTGGGGACCTACTGACATTATCCAGTAGTGACTGCGCTACACCATCCCCATACAAACGGGCCGTTATCACTATTTTTCTTTCTTTCTGCTGTAGAGCAAACGGGCATAGCGATATAGACACGTAGTTCTAGAGAATAGCTTTTTCGATACATGGTCAATTGTAGTGATATAGACACGTAGTCTTAAAGGGTCGTATGGTTTACGACACGTAGATCTATTGGTCGTAGGGCTAATAACTGGTAGTGCTTTAGATACGTAGTGATTGCGCTACGCACCGTTACATAGACTTACAGTAGATAAACGCCCAAAATATAACAGAAAAAAAAGAAAAGAAAAGAAATGGGATTGGACGAGTCACAAGCTACGAAAGCTCAGTACGCTACCAACACCGTACGACTCGAACCCGCAGGGCAACAGGAAAGTGGGACGACCTCAAAGAACATGACGTAGGCGCGCGGATTCCAAAGTGAAGGCAGCTGGAACTACATGGAGCCGGCTGAAAGGAATCAGCTTGGAACCAATGCTGGAGAAGGAATGTTGCCTGAGCGCTATGCCGCTGTGGAAACTGAAAGACGTAAATCAAGTAAGCCGTTACTAGCAGACCGAGTTTTGCTGATATCACTGGTTGTTTCAGGTCCACAGTGTTCTACGTTCTGACTTCAGACGTGGCTCAGGGCCGATTTTGTCTTTGATCCATCTTTTGAACTGATAACATGATCTTGTTCGGAATTTTGTTTCTGACCCTTCTTCTTCTTTCTCAGCTGTCCACCTTCAACCAGTTGAAGATTCTGACACTTAAAAAAAGGTTTAGTTATTCCTAGTTCTGTTTTTAACTTGCTTGTGGCCCGGATTTGGCCTCTGTGGTGGGCTGGGCTATAGGCCCCTAAATGAAATGCCTTGTCTTGATGTCTGAAAGACCTGATCCACACATGACGTTCATTAACTATGTGACGTATTTACAAGCGACAGAATACGTCACTATTCCAAACGTTTCTTCACAGTCTCAGAACCTTAAAAAAAAGTGCGCGTCGCCTTCAGAAGATTCCAGATATTGTTTCCATTGTTCCACGTCTTCTGATTGGCTCTGCTGCATCATGCTACTCGGGTTTACTACAATCCGCCACGCATTTTGACTGCCTGTGCTACATCATGATTCTAGAACTTTCGACGATCTAAACATGAAAATAACTGGGGTTTCGCTTCTTGGAAGGCGTTAATTTCAGACTTTTACTGAAGTTAAGGACACGTCACCGTTTCTGTGACCGTCGTTAAACTAAGTCGACGACTGAGTCTGTGAGTTTTCTTTTGCAAAGAAGCGATTTTTAAACTTGTTCGCTTTCATGGACGTGGTTCCAGGAGAAAAGAGTTCTAGTCCTTCGCCTCAGTCGCTGTTCTGCATCCTAACAAAATGTCTCCAAAAGACAGAAATGAGATACCTATCAACACGAGGCCCAGTTCTGAGCTGAGGCTGTTTCCAGCTCAGCCGATGGCCAGGGCCACATCAAGGGTGAGCACGCACGGGAAAATGAGACGATACCTTGTAGGGTGTTCGAAACACACTGAACATAACAGAAGACACAATACTTCGTCTTCGACCAAAACGAAAACAAACCACCATGGAAAACTGTTTACCGTTGCTAAATCTTTTTAATCTTTTCACATGGGAGAGCTCTAAATAGACTATTGCGCATGCGCACAAATATATTCATTCGCATGCACGAGCACATATCATAAGACTGAAATAGCGCCACACACGATCCACAACATTCTCCCCACCTTGGAGTCTTCTTAAGACTCCAACAAGAATGTTTCTAATAACTTACAAGTTCCACAAATTACAAGTTCATATTATTTGTTAATGAACTCAATGAATATCAAGGCAGTGTCTGGTATATCAAGTCTTTGGTTCCACACCATATCAAGTCGCTTGGTAAGTCCTGTTTCCACACCACATCAAGTCTTTGGTTAAGCACCATTTCTAACCAAGTCTCTTGTTAAAGCATCATGACATATCTAATAAAGTTTTTTTTTTTCAACACTATTAAGTCTTTGGTGCAAACATCTCATCAGTGACTATAATAATAACGGTCATCTGCATTCAATTATCTAAACAACTGAATGAAAGTCAAACATTGAACCACATTTCAAACTAATCAAAGGTTCAGTTTTCATAGGCCTTTTGATCACCCGTCCAGTGCGAGACGACACATTTCTTCCAGGCTCAGATGTTCATGCGCTCCAAAACATCTGTCTGTTTTATGCTGGAGACAGACCCAGAGTGACTGGCACTGCTTTCGCAAATTGTCTGTTCACAGGTTGGTGTGTCTGACTCAGAATGACTGGCACTGATTTCAGTGTTGGTCTGTTCAAAGGCTGGTGGGGGCTCACTTACAGTCTCACTAAATTCAAAATCATGAATTTTTTGGATGGGTCTTGTCAAAACTCCTTTTGCAGTTTTGACATCCACTGCTCTCACTAACCCATCACGCCCTGGATGCACTTTCTGTACAACACCCAGAGGCCAATCCAGTCTGCTACATCCCTCACCCCTAACCAAAACAACAGAACCAACTTTCACTCCTTTTCTACTGACTGGACCACCTTTACATGGAGGAAGATTGCGAATATAGTCATTGGTCCAACAAAACCAAAACTTGTCCAGGAGTTGTTGACGAATATCTTGTCGTTCGACTAGATCTTGGGGTTGAACAACAACATCTCTTGTATCCACAACTAGTTTGTGATGAGGAGATTTACCCAAAAGAAAATGAGGAGGAGTCAAGGGGGGCCCCTGAATCTAACTCGTCTCCAACAAACGTCAAAGGTCTTGAATTAAGGCAAGCTTCAACTTCATGTAGAAGGGTTTCTAATTCCAGCCTGGTAAGAAACCTTTTGCCTACTGACCTTTTCAAGGCCGACTTCATGGAGGCTATAAGCCTTTCCCACCATCCTCCACACCATGGAGCACGTGGTGGGATACATTTCCAATCAGGAGCATCTGGACCCCAAATTCTCCTCAAATGTTCTCTGGCAGCCAAAAACCCCTTTGCATTGTCTGACATGAGTATCGAAGGCATGCCTCGACGTGCAAAGAAACGACGCAAAGCCATGACAGTTGTTTCACTAGACAGAGAAATCAACCAACTCTAAGTGAACTGCTCTGATCACAGCACATGTGAAGAAAAGAACATAAAAAAACTTCTTTCCAGGGACATCACAACAAAACAATGGTCCTCCATGGTCAATTCCTGTCACAGAGAAAGGGGGGGCTTCTTTCACTCTAAGCTCAGGTAGTGGTGCCATGGTTTGATAACCAGGAGGAGCATCTAAACGCTGACATGAAATGCACTCATGTTTCACTATTTTACAGATACGCCTTGCACCCACAATCCAATACTGATTTCTGAGCTCTGTGAGCATACTGTTCACACCCACATGTTTCAAAGCACAGTGTACATGACGCGCCAAAAGAAGAGCAAAATGACCCTTTGGTACAATAACTGGATGTTGAGGTTCATATGGTAAGCCTGAGAACTGAAGCCTGCCTTGAACCCGAAGTAAACCATCCTTCCCAACAAAAGGAGACAACTTATAGATGGAAGAACTACAAGGAACTCTTTGTCCCTTTCTCAGTGCTTTCAGTTCCTCAGAAAATGCCTTTCTTGAACATGCCTCAGAAGTTTTAACTTTGCATCACAAAGCTCGGTGTATTGCAGATCACCCCTCTTCTCTTCTCTTTAAAAGATCGGATGTTGAACAGAAACCGAAGAACCCAGCCTGTCACTCTCATAGCTCGAGTCAAACTGCTCCAACGTTCAATATCAATGTCATGCAAATTCAAGTCATGTTCAACTTGTTCAACCACTGACGACTGCATTTCATCCATGGCCACATTTATCAGTGTTCGCTGAATTTCACATGACTTTTTACATTGTTCAGAACAAACCATATCAGAGACTGTTAGCTCATCTCCCTCCTTTTCTCCATCATCCAAATTTGCAGCATTATGGATGAAGACACAATCCAGCACTGGTTGTCAGAAAGGCAGGACCTTTCAGCCAAAACTGAGAATTCAACAGTTCCTCTGCTGAAATACCACGAGTGACTAAGTCCGCAGGGTTGTTTTTTGCCAGGACAATGATGCCACTGTGTTGAACTAATGAGATCCTGAATCTCAGCAACCCTATTGCCAACAAAGGGCTTTCCACCTGTAAGGATCACTCTGAATCCAGGCCAAAACAACAGCTGAATCTGTCCAACAGTTACAGGGCACATCCTCTGGCAACTTTAATGCCTGTCTCATATACACCACCAGTCTTGCACACAGTAGGGCTCCCAATAATTCCAGTCGTGGCAAACTGATCTTCTTCAAGGGGGCTACCTTTGCCCGAGCCATGACTAGGGAAGAACTCCAAGTGCCTTCATGGCTTTTCACCTGTAGATAAACACAAGCTCCATAAGCACACTGTGAAGCATCACCAAAGGCCTGCAATTGAAATTCAGATACATTTTTCCAAAGGATCTCACTAGTGTAACTGCGAGGAATTCTCCACTGTTTCAAAAGTTCCAGGCCCTTGAACCAGTGTAAGAGAACCTGTCTTTCAACTCTTCTGGCAAAACTTGATCCCAAGGCAATCCAAACCTCCAAAGTTCTTGGAACAAACATTTGGCTTTCATGGTGAAAGGAATGAGAAAACCCAAAGGATCAAACAGCCTTGAAATGAGACTCAGTACAACTTTTTTAGTGACACATAAGTCCTTGAAACTTCTAGGCCATCAAAGGAAAAACAATCCTCAGAAGGTAACCAACGCATTCCCAGGACCTTGAAAGATTCTGTTTCAACAGTCTTATCTTGAAACTCCCTAGACAACAAATCACCAACTTTTTCACTGTTTGAAACCCACTTTGCCAGTGGCATTTTGGCCTGACCCATTATCTGATCAGCTTGCTGAACCATCTCACAGGCTTCAGAATCATTGTCACAACCAGACAGCCAATCATCCATGTACAAATTTTCGAATAGCTCATTTTTCACACGAGATGATGGATACTGGGATAAATGATGTTTCACAGTAGCATTCAGAAGAAAAGGACTACTTTTGTTTCCAAATGGCATGCGAACAAATCTCATCATTCTGATGGAACCTTTGTCATTCCAAAGGAATCTGTGAACATTTTGATCCTTAGCACACATTTGAATCTGCAGGAATGCTTTTACTATATCTGCAGTCAGAGCAACCTTCCAACGCCTGAACCGCAACAAAATTCCTGGCAAATCAGGAAACAAGTTAGGACCAGTGTTCATACAGTCATTCAAAGATACTCCATTCAAACCTTTCATAGAAGCATCAAAAACAGGGCGCACCTTTGTAGTTAGACTAGACTCTTTAACTACTGGACGATGTGGCAAATAAAACACAGGGTTTGAACATACAACCTCATCCTCAGGAACTTCTTCAATAATACCATCCATCAACATATCAGAGATGACTTCATGATACCTGGACTCCAACTCTGGATTTTTGCTGAGACGATGAGTTGCATATTTAAACGAGACCTGGCTAGCTTTTCATTGTTCAGAAGTGAAGATTTCATTTCTTCACTCTTCCACGGAAGGGACACAACATACCTTCCTTCTGATGACTGGACAGACCTGTTAAAATCATCCAACACAGGCTCAACTGAAAGGGGCTGCTTTCCCTGTATCCCTATTGTTTCCAAGTCCCCACATGCTTTTCAAAGAAGATTCAGATATTTGTGAACAAAACAGTTGATGAGAGATGTTTACATTTACAGGGCTGGAAAGAGACTTATCTGCAGGACCAGACAGTACCCAACCAAACACTGAACGTTGAGCAACCAAACCCTCTGACAAAAACATCATCTCACTGGTCATTAACTTCCAGTAGGCATCAAGCCCAATCAAATGTCTACTTTCACTTCTTTACCCTCAGGACATCACAAAATTCTCTGTCCTTTCCCAAAGAGCAACATGCTCTGGGCACTGATGGACGGTACAGAGGACACAGATAGTAGGGATTTCTGTTGCCCTCAAAGCGACACATTCCCAACAAGCCCTTGCAAACACATATTATACACATTTCTACATTCAACAGTGCTTGTTTCATTGCGGCCAAAAGCTGCATATGCAAGATCATGAGACCCAACCCATTCAGGCCCAATCTTGTCAACAAGTTGACTGGAAACATAAGATTTGTCAGATCCAGTATCAAACAAAACAAATGGCTTCAGCTACAACCTGCTTGACCATGCACAGAAACTTTAGCAGTTTGCAGCAAAACATGTTTACATTTTTCAGAAACAGTGTTAACACTAGACACATTCACTCGACCAAGAGAGGTATCTGGTGTATTGTTTGTGGTGCATGCAGTGTTGGGTTTTGCATTGCTTGCTGTGGTATTATGGAGGAACACATTTGTTTTGGTACACACAACAAAGCATGATGTTTTCCCCTGCATTTTGGGCACCTAGCACGACATCTACTGAACGAATGACCTTTTGTCGTTGTTAAACAACGAAAACATGCTCCCACACTCTTTAAAATGTCTTTTCTGTTTTCAACTGGAGCCTTGGTGAGATTAAAACATTGTTCAAACTGATGTCCAGAACGTTTGCAAAGAATACATGTAGGTCTGCTAGGTCTGGTCTCCGCAACAGAGTGTAACGCCGAACAGGTAGCCACAGGTTGAGCTTCACTGACACTGACAGGCTTTTCGAGGTTCCAGGACGGGTCTCGAAGGTCTGCGATCGTTCTCGCCGTTCGATCTCCTGCTGAAGAAATTGCAGTAGAAACTGCAGGTCACCTTCTCGTTGATCACCGTCTCTGGCCCACTCCAAACGCAGCTCCAAAGGAAGACGAGACAAGATGAGAGGCGTTAAAACAACACCATACTGCTGACCCGAAATACCCAGGGTTTCCAGACTTCGAACATGTGTTAACAGACTGTCAAACATTTTCCACAAAACAGGCACTTTGGGTTGACAAGGGACTTCAATGGACAACAGCTCTTGAATATGTAAAAAACGATTCTTTCTTTTCTTCCAAAACGCTGTTTAAGAATGTCACAGGCAGCCTTGTAATTTCCACCAGAAAGCGAAAGTCCTTCAATGGCAGCTTTGGCTTCACCCTTCAACAGTGACCGAAGGTATGAAAATTTTGATACATCCGGCAAATCAGACTCATCTACAACAACCTGAAACTGCTCCCAGAATGATATCCAGGAGGTGACATCACCTGAAAAGGTGGCAACTCTAATCTTGGTAACTTTGCCTCTACATGATTTGATGCTGCTACACTGGAACTAGATTTTTCTTTAATTTCAGCTGACGAAGACAGAAGTTCAGCTGCTTTCAAGCGTGTTTATTCTGGCATTTCTCTAAACTCTGCTGCCTTGACAATGTACACTGTCAATCTCAGATATATCAAGCTCAAATTCAACATTAGCCTGTGCTTCAATCCAAGTTATTCACACGTCTGTCAAACTCTTCCACTGCATCTGTTAATTCAACAAGATTAATAACAGAAGCTGAACTGGAAAAAAATTTCATCCAATTTATGACTACAACGAGTCACCCAACTTCTTGCTGCTGCACGCAACTTTAGAACAGTCTTCAATTTATCACACATGTTTACGATCCACTTGTAAACCACAAATCCAAAGTTACTGAGTGAATGAAGCCGCTAGATGACTCACGTACTCAGCTACCAAAACCAACGATCCACTTATAAATCACGAATCCAAAGTTACTGAGTGAAAGAAACCGTTAGACGACTCACGTACTCAGTCACCAAAACCAAAATGAGCAACGTCGCATAAAACTATTAAAAACAGTTTTCTCCACAAAATTAATCCAATACCAGCTGCACACACAGCAGAGGTATCTTATCCCGGGTTTCCGGCACCAAAATTATGTTCGAAACACACTGAACATAACAGAAGACACAATACTTCGTCTTCGACCAAAACGAAAACAAACCACCACGGAAAACTGTTTACCGTTGCTAAATCTTTTTAATCTTTTCACATGGGAGAGCTCTAAATACACTATTGCGCATGCGCACAAATATATTCATACGCATGCACGAGCACATATCATAAGACTGAAATAGCGCCACACACGATCCACAACATAGGGGAAAGGTGGCAGATGTAGAACAGTCGGTTTAACTAGAACACATCGCCTTGGATGCGAGGAAAAGGGAGAGAGCTAATAGGATAGTTTGTGTCAATAGAGTGCCTTGCTTTGGAAAATGCACGTTGCGGAGATGAAGAAAAAGCCAACATTCAGATGAACTGTAAGTGTTCTGTTCTGACACCCTCCCATCCCTTGGTGTTCAGTTCACACACACACACACACACACACACACACACACACACAAACACGCGCGCGCACACACACACACACACATACATCGCGCGCACGCACACACACACACACACACACACACACACACACACACACACACACACACACACACACAAACACGCGCGCGCACACACACACACACACACATACATCGCGCGCGCACACACACACACACACACACACACACACACACACACACACACACACTTTGTAAACACACACACACACGGACACACAGAAACTACAGGATACCACAGGGCTGCCTCTCGAGTCCTAACTGATCGATATCATGATGATTAAATCGGCAGGGCTGCAAAAGAAACAGTATCCTCCGACCTACTCGGCACACTGCGCTGCTTGGGTCCGCCAGGATTACACAGCCGAGAGAGAGAGAGAGAGAGAGAGAGAGAGAGAGAGAGAGAGAGAGAGGGAGGGCTGTAATTGAAAGGTGTACTGGCACTTGGCGAAACGTTAATACTCAGTAAATAAACTATGCAGTTTACGGACTTATTCTGCCTCGCAGTCTGCCTCTCTCTCTCTCTCTGTCTGTCTGTATCTCTCTCTGTCTGTTCATCTTTCTGTCTCTTCACTCTCTCTCTCTCTCTCTCAGACTCTGTCTGTCTGTCTGTCTCTCTGTCTAGCTCTGTCTCTCTCTCGACCTCTGTTTCACTCCCTGTCTCTCTCTCTCTCTTTCTGTCCTTGTATCTCTCTCTCTGTTCCTGTGTCTCTTTGCCTCTGTCTCTCTCTTTCTGTCTCTCTTTCTGTCTCTCTCTTTCTTCTCTTTCTGTCTCTTTCTCTCTTCTCTCTCTCTCTCTCTCTCTCTCTCTCTCTCTCTCTCTCTCCTCTCTCTGCCTTCTCTCTCTCTCTCTCTCTCTCTCTCTCTCTCTCTCTCTCTCTCTCTCTCTCTTTCTCTGTCTATCTGTCTTTCTCTCTGTCTCTCTCCACCTGTCTCTGTCTTTGTCTGTCTGTCTCTCTGCATGTGTGTGCGCGCGCGCGTGTGTGTGTGTGTGTGTGTGTGTGTGTGTGTGTGTGCGTGTGTGTGTGTGTGTGTGTGTGTGTGTGTGTGTGTGTGTGTGTTGGGTGCGTTCGCGTGTGCTTGCGAACGCGCAGATGTGCACAGACGTGTTTGTGTTGTTACCGTGAGTGTATATGTGTGTGTGCGCGCGCGCGTGTGTGCGTGTGTGTGTGTGTGTGTGTGTGTGTGTGTGTGAGGGAGGGAGAGAGAGAGAGAGAGAGGTAGACAGAGAGAGAGAGAAACAGGTAGACAGACAGAGAGAGAGAGAGAAGAGGGGCGGTGACAAACGAGAGAGAGAGAGAGAAACAGACAGAAAGACAGAGAGACAGATCACGACCATTGACAAAAGCCTAAAGCGAATTTCCACCACGCTCATCACCCATCATCTTCGTCACCATGGGAACCCCACGCTCCCACAATGCAACAGCCCCTCCTGTCCTCCACTTCCCCCCCACCCCACCCCCCCCACCCCCAACTTCTGCCTGTCTCATTCAATACCCCCCGCACCCTCCCTTTCATCCACCCATCATCCAAGTACAGTACAAACATTCGTTTTAATGCTTTTCTTGACAAAAGAGGGGGTCGGCTTCTGAAAATGTAAAGCACAGGCTTGTTCTCTCTCTCTCTCTCTCTCTCTCTCTCTCTCTCTCTCTCTCTCTCTCTCTCTTTGTTTCTGCTGTTTGTCAGTCGTTCTGTCTGTCTGTCTATCTCTCATCTTTTCTTCTTCTTCTTCTTCTTCGTCTTCTTTTGATTTTGGACTTTTCGTGTTTTTCTCTGTCCTTTATGCCATGTGCACGTCTGAATGTGCACGAGTGTGTGTGTGTGTGTGTGTGTGTGTGTGTGTGTGTGCACGCGTGTGCACGTGTGTGTGTGTGTGTGGCGTATGTGTGGTGTGTGCACGCGTGTGAACGTGTGTGTGTGTGTGTGTGTGTGTGTGTGTGTTGTGTGTGTGTGTGTGCGCACATGTGTTTGTGTGTGTGTGCACGCCTGTGCAGGTGTGTGTGTGCGCGCGCGTGTGTGCACGTGTGTGTGCGCGTGCGCGTGTGTTTTTGTGTGTGTGAGTGGGTGTTTGCAGATGTGGACGGACATATTTGTGTTCTTAGCGTGTGTGTGTATTTGTGCATATGTGCGTGCTAGTGTGTACTTGTATGAGAGAGAGAGAGAGAGAGTGTGTGTGTGTGTGTGTGTGTGTGTGTGTGTGTGTGTGTGTGTGTGTGTGTGAGAGAGAGAGAGAGAGAGAGAGAGAGAGAGAGAGAAAGTGTGTGTGTGTGTGTGTGAGAGAGAGAGAGAAAGAGAGTGGGAGAAAGAGAGAGAGAGACAGAGAGAGAGGCAGACAGACAGACAGATAAACAGGGAGACAGAGACTGACGAGAGGGGCGGCGGTGACACACAGACAGAGAGAAACAAACAGAAAGACATAGAGAAAGACCACGACCATCGAGAAAAAAAAAAGAAGCCTAAAGCGCATTCCCACCATACTCATTACCCACAATCTTCGTCACCATGGGAACCCAACGGTCCCACAATGCAACAGCCCCCCCCCCCCCCCCACCCCCACCCCCGTCCACCACTTCCACCACCCTCTCCTGTCTCATTCAATACCCTCATGATTCTGTCACCCCCCCGCCCCCCCCCCCCCCCGCACCCTCCATTGCACTCTACCCACCTTCCAAGTACAGTACAAACATTCGTTTTAATGCTTTTCTTGACAGAGAGGAGTTCGTTTATGTTTTGTTGGAGCGAGCTGAAAACATTAAGAAACAAACTTGTTCTGTCTCTCTCTCTCTCTCCTCTCTCTCTCTCTCTCTCTCTCTCACTTCCTTCGTTTCTGTCTGTCTGTCTGTTGTTCTGTTTGTCTGTCTATCCGTCTGTCTCTCTTCTTTTCTCATTCTTCTTCTTCTTCTTTTTTTTTTTTTTTTTTTTTTTTTTTTTTTTTTTTTTGCGCGCGCGTGTGTGTGTGTGTGGTGTGTGTGTGTGTGTGTGTGTGTGTGTGTGTGAGCGCGCGCGCGCGCCATGTGTGCGAGGGGGTGCGTGCAAACGTGGACGGACCTGTTTGTGTTCTTACCATGTGTGTGTGTATTTGTGAATATGTGCATGCTAGTGTGTGTTTGTATTAGAGAGACAGAGACAGAGAGACAAACAGAGAGACAGACAGAGACTGTCGAGAGGGGCGGTGACAGACAAAGAGAAAGAAACAGAAAGACACAGAGAAAGACCACTACCATTAGCAAACAACAACAACAACAAAAAGCCTAAAGCGCATTTCCACCACACACATCGCCCACCATCTTCGTCACCATGGGAACCCCACGTTCCCACAATGCAACAGCCCCTTCCTCCCCCCCTCTCCTCCACTCCCCCCCCCCTCCCACCCACCCTTACCCTCCCCTCATTCAACACCCTCTTCCGCCTACCCTTTAACTCCTCCTTCTTGTGGTTAATTGGATGTCAAGAATAGACGGGAATACGAAATCTTGCCACTCACCTTCATATGACCGCGTCGATACGTCTGCTCTTTCTCCAGTCGTCAGTAGGTAAGAGGCAGAAATTACCGCGTTCCCGCTATTTATTTACAATGCGTCCAGCGCCCTCTAGTATTCAAGGGCCTGTACTCTAATTTGTTTTTGACGAACCCAGGCATAACGGGCCTGCACTCTGCACAAACTACAACGAACCCTGACAACATAACAACACGCCCTCTTGATTCAAAGAACCCTTTAATCAACCCACAGATACACAAAGAAGGAACACAACGTAGGTACAAGAACTAACTATTCAACTATATACATATGTACACGCCATGATCAGGACTTGCTCCTGCAGCACTTACATTACGTAATCCCCATGCCAGGCCGGAACCTGTCTGTGTCTTTGGGGATACCTTCGATCCACATCTTCTTCGCCGCGTTCTTCTTGAGGGGCGTCTTGGGGATGCCTTTGATCCACATCCTGAGGGGCGTCTTGCTCCGGGCGAGCGTCAGGTTCCTCTACCGCGCGCAGATCCAATGTATGCCGTGGCACGTGGTCCACCTCGATGTTGTTCTCAGAGTTGACTCTGGTCACCAACCCTTTAGTCCATTGAGACGTGCACCGTGCGTCCGGTGGCTTTACCCACACTTCGTCTCCCACCGACACTTTTGCTGATGCTCTCTCCGACGTCTCTTCCTGGTTCATGATAGGCAAGCGCCCACTTGTAGGTCATGACCGATTGCTGGGGCACCGAGCTCTCCTCTTGACCGTACCGAGGCGACCGATTGTAATAAAAGACAGCGTCCAAAGGCGACATCTCTCCTCGCTCGGCAATCGTTTTGATGGTACGGTGGTTCCTTTCTACGATTCCATTTCCTGATGGGCGGTATGCTGCTCTAAAGAAGGGTGTGATGTTCCAGTCCCTGAGAAATCGTGCAAACGCTTCAGACCGAAAACTTGCTCCGTTGTCCATTAGAAGTTGTGTGACCGGACCTCGTTCGTAGAAGACCTGTGCAAGCTCCGTTATGATGTGTTCCGCTTTCTCTGTCTTCAGCTGACGCCAGATTGCAAACCTCCCCGGCCCGCAATCCACCATAGTCAAATATGGTACTCCGCGGTAATGTGTCACATCGACGGCTAGCCTTTCCCATGTCGCATTCACATTCAATTCTCCGGCTGAATGCTGTGCTGGAGCTGGGTCGATGGACTGGCATTTTTCGCATTGTTTCACTACGGTCCTCATCTGCTCCTTCGTGATTCTTGGGTCCACCAGTCGAGCCAAGTACCATGACCGCTCCACTCCAAAATGATGTTGCTCATGCAACTCCTTCGGCGACACTGCCACACATCCCATTCTCACGCTCGTCTCCGCCTTGACCAATTCTTTCCAATCTTTCTTTATCCTGGTTAACACATCTGCTTTGTTCTTGGCTGAGCAGACTGTTTTCACCTCAAGCTTTAAGTCCAGTTCATCAACCAGCGCCTTCAAAGCCGCCAACCTCCGTTTGACAAGGATCTCTGCTGCGCCCGATGTCTTAATCCTTCTTTCCTCAGTTAACGTCAAAACCACCCACCTACTCACAGTTACTGAGTCGGTCATTATGACTATCTTTTCCAATCCCCATTTCACTCCCAAATTGACCCCCTTCACCACAGCGTTCAACTCAGCCACATTGATGTGGTGATAGTCGTCAGACTTTCTTAGCCAGGCAGCGTCTTCCACCGGCGTTCCATCAACTTCCAAGATCACCCCTTCGCCTAAGTCGCTCGCATCGCACCAAACTGTTCCGCTTGTCGCCAGTGCTACTTTCCATTCTCCTTTGACAGGGTCTTCCTCCCCAACATGCTGCAAGATGTCCTCAATCATACGCTGTGCCGCGTCGCCAATGTAGTCATCCCCACTTCTCTCCGTTTGGATTGTCGTTTCACGTAGCTACACGCCAATCTCAGCCACCCTGCAATTGGGTAATGTGCAGTGAGCTTACCACACAAAGAGAATAGCTCCCGCTTCGACAATGGATGATCCACACTTGGTAGGTCGTTGCTTCGACCAAACCAGAGCTTGCCGGCATGATCTCGCGTCAACTTCAATCCAAGGGCTGTTCCTCCTTCCAACTTTTCCGCTGGTTTGGCATCCAACCCATATTTGTTGAGGTGTGTTGTTACGTCTTCTGCACTGACCTGTGTCACATTCACCAGAATATCGTCGACATATGAAATGGTGGCACGCTCAATGTCCGGCTTCTGCGCTAATACTGTTTTCAGTACTTTTGTCATGATGCGTGGTGCAGAATTCAGCCCGAAGCCCAGTCGTGTCAAACAGTACGTTCTCCCTTTGTATCTCACCAACTGATTCTTCCACAGTTCGGGGCTCACGTGCAGCTGGAGATATGCTGACTTCAAATCCACTATTTCTGACTCGCCGCTCACTTGTCTCCACTGCCTTAACACATCGTGACACACATCGATTAAGTCATCGCCGGTATGACATTCCACTGACTCATTCAACTCTTTGAAGTCGAATACCGGCCTCACCCTACCTTTTGCTGCCTGCTCCACCGCCATCAATGGTATAATTCCTTCTGTGACGTCCTCATGCCACGGCATCAGAATTCCCTCTTCAATCCATTTGTCTACTTCACCTTCAAATTTCGCACGTTTACTCACATCCATATGTTGGTCATACATAGCAACCTTGTTCCGTAAGACAGGTACGTTTCCTCCTTTCCAGCGATACGTAATTGTCCACTTGTCTCCATCAAAAGCCGCTACAAGTCCTTATCTTCAATGACCATTGAGTCATGCTGACACTCCAGTGGATCAACTGCAACGCACGTAATGCCGATACCAAACTCCACTTCCGAGCCTCCAACCGTCACTCCCCCAACTGTCGAATTACGTCCATCCCAATGACAACGTCTATTCCCCCCCCTAGTCTATCCACGACTGTGGATTTGGTCCTCACTGTTTTTCCATCAATGGAAACTTCAATCATGGTGGTACCTCTGCCGTTCACACCGCCTCCCATCAAAAACTTGTGTGCATACCTTGCCTTCCCACGTGTGCACCAGGTCTGCCCGAATCATTGTATTTGAACACCCAGTGTCGACCAACGCTCGTCTTGCTTGACCCTCAACATGCACCACAATCACCGGCACCCCTCCAACCACCATTGCAGCGCTTGCGACACCTGACCCACCGTCTTGTCCTCCCCTTTTTCTGTCCTCTTGGCTCTTGTGTGCAGTGCACTGCAATATGCCCCTCACCACCACAGCGGTAACAAATAACCGATCTCCGTTTGGGGCGGTCTTATCTCCTTGGCTAGGGCAATCCCGAATAAGGTGTCCTCCCCCACATGCAAAACAACCCCTCCCATTTCCTGGCTTCTTTCCAATGGACCCTCTAACGGTCACTGCAGGCGCTGAAACTCCTGCCCCAAGTCGATTTACAGTCAATATCCGTGCCCGTCCAACTAGCATAGACATGGTGATGTTTGGTTCGACGCTCACAACTTGTTGTAGCTCGGCTGAAATCCCCTCTGGAAACCCCGTGACGAATGCCAGTCTGACTACGCTATCGAGTCCCGCTCTTTCTAGCCCACACGTTCTCACTATCCTCCTCACCTCGTTCGCAAACACATCCACCGGTTCCCCTGTCCACCTGCATTCTTTAAGTTTGCTGTACGCCATGAATTCATTGTCCGTAAATGCTTCTTTTAGTCTTCTTTTGATCATTATAAAATCCCCTTGCTCCTCTGCATCCATTTCTAAATACACTGCTAACGCGCCGTCTTCCAGATAGAGTGGTACAAAACTGGCCACGTCTACCACATTGGTCAATTTTGCCACCAACTCCGCCTTTTGAAGCCAAGCAATGACGTCTCCTTCTCCATTAAATGATTTCAGCACATCGTGCTTCACGAATGTGCCCACCTTCTTATTTTCCGAAGCCATTCTGAACAACCTTACTCTGAATATAATAAAACAAAATCCTTGTTTCCCGAGTCAAAGAATGTTAGACCTAATAATTAATCAATAGCACCACTGACAATGTAACACATAAACAGTATTGTGCAGAGTGCAGGTAGTATCTAGAGTCGAACAAAATGCCGGAATAGCTTGTGGTTAATTGGATGTCAAGAATAGACGGGAATACGAAATCTTGCCACTCACCTTCATATGACCGCGTCGATACGTCTGCCTCTTTCTCCAGTCGTCAGTAGGTAAGAGGCAGAAATTACCGCGTTCCCGCTATTTATTTACAATGCGTCCAGCGCCCTCTAGTATTCAAGGGCCTGTACTCTAATTTGTTT
>JAFLJL010016422.1:27500-37500 GCA_018398815.1 Conus ventricosus
GAAAAAGAAAAGCATGAACTGCAATTTTGAGTTTGAAAGATACTTCAGGTAACTGTGACCGGTGAATCACGTACCTAGAAAAACAACAACAAACACAAAAATCACAGAACAGTTCATTGCTGCCGTTACAGTAAACTTACATACTTTATACACATGATAAACAGCAGATTATGCAAATCGAGAAGGGAAAAAAACAGTATTACGACATTTCTAGTTCTCTCAACTAACTGCTATTTGCTGAAAAACAACAACAAAAACTAAATACGCAACAGAAGGTTTATGTTTGAGGGGCGTGGGGGAGGGGGGGTTTGGGTTGATAGAATGGATGAGCACACTTTTGTGATGATGCATAAAAGAGGAAATCATTTTTTGTCGGATTTCTTTAAGAGCTGCACAACACAAAAAACAAAAGAACCTTTAAAAAAACAAAACAAAAAAAAAAAACACACTACATTCCTGTACACAAAGGACAAGCCAAATGTGGGTCAACGGTTTCTCTACATAACGAGAATAATGCGCAGGCAGACTTGGCCACACCCATCTAAGAAGCGACGTCTTTATACGATTCGGATGGTTTATTCATAAAAAGCACAAGATCTGTTTTTTAACTTCGCTGTGTACTGCTGAAAACGTCTACGAACAATTAAATCTGTTTTTACAGTTTAGAGATGCTTTCAAACTATTTTGGTCAACTACAATAAATTAAACGTCCAGCACAAATAGTCCATTAATTCGTTTTCATAACTTTCTCAAACACCCCCACCGTCAATCCACACCCGCAACAGTAACGTCTCTCTGACACGCGCGTTGTCTTCCCCTAAACAGTTTATTTTATAACGACAGTATATGTATCCGTATGTCAGCAGTTGTAATACGTGAGTTTGTTTCTTACACTTTAACAAATAACTAATGGTCTCAATAGCGGACTCACGCATTCTGTTATCACCATATACAGCAATTATAGGCTGCACACATCTCAGTTTCACCCCTAACGTTATCAACAACACAACGACAAAGCGAAGAAATCCGTAGGTAACAAATGTATTAGGGTTCTGGGCATTGCCAGCCATGTCCCAATGATCACAGTTCTGCATTGCCAGGTCCCCAATGTTCAGGTTCTGCTTGCCAGTACCCAATGTCAGGTCTGCATTGTCCAGGTTACCCAATGTTCTGCATTGCCAGGTCCAATGTTCAGGATCTGCATTGCCAGGTCCCTATTGTTCCAGGTTCTGCATTGCCAGGTCCCATGTTCAGGTTCTGCATTGCCAGGTCCCATGTCAGGTTCTGCAATGGCCAGGTCCCCCACAGTTCACATTCGGCATTAACACATACTGTGCTTGCGTATCCCGATATCTTAAATTACAAAGACATGCAACTGAATTTTGATTCGTTCAAAACTGGAATACTTCGTAAAATGGATTTAATATGCTCTTATACCAGGTCTCGGCAATTATGGAACAAAGCTCAAATGTGCAGTTAAGAAAAACATTAAACTACATGTATTTTTAATATAATTACACTTCCATCTTTCACCTCCTCTCGAAATAAGTTAAGAACCACCTTGTCCAAAAGCATTATCATAATCTACTGACCTTTAACTTTCAGTTGAAGTACACACGGTGAATGCTGTAAACTAGTCTGCTGTTTTGGTAATCAACAACAGTGTTATAACAACATGAGCTTCATTCGGCTTTCCGCATAAACGAACAATTCTAAGCGTCACGCACAAAACTGGCTCTATGCCTTCAAACCTGAGAAGACCTTCCTCAAACAAGCGCACTATCAAAATTACAGTTTGGAGTTAACCGTCATTTTGTTTCAACCTATAAGTAGAACTGATATAGTCTGTTCGATTTTCAACACCATATTTAAGCTTATATCCAACATGCCTGGCTCTGACACTAATTGAACAATTTAGTATTTGAGAAAAAGTACAGGCCATCAATTGTTTCGGCATATATTTGAAGACTTGACAAAATTAAATAATGAAAAAAAACAACAGAACCACTACATTTGGAAAAATAAATATTAATTATTTAACCCTTCATTCTACGTACTTATGACAACTATCGTAATATCACTTAAAGGTAAAATCCACTTCTATACATATAATAATTGCCATTGTCATGTTTTCCGCGGGAACTGACACATCAGAGAAACACTGAATAAATCTGTGCCTGGATCCGTGGCGTCCAAATATGAACAAATCACAGACCATCATTCTATCTAAACGGATGTTCTCACCACCAAAGCGTTCAAAAAAAAAAAGGAATCCAACTCTAGACGAAGGGTAGAGAAGTGAAAACAAAAAGAAAATATGGAAGGAAAATAAGTTGTTGAAAAACTATAATCATTAAGCAAACAGTATAAATTGGTAGGGAGCAATCTTTTGGTTGCCTATGCTTGAGGATCCATTCAAGGATGCATGGGAGGTCAAAAGGTTCCAACAGTCCGAGTAGTCAGCGTCTGCTGTTCAATAACCCAAGCATTGTCATTGGCTAAGAATTGAACGTAACAACCTATACTGGATCTCCTAAGAAATGCACTCTCCCACTGACTGACCAATGCCCTGATACTTGTTTTAACGATTAACTTATTATTTGCATTATTAACATTTTTTATCTATCACAAGAAACATTTCTTTTTTTATTATTCAAAAGCTATCTTGAGTCTAAAAAAAGCTTCTTATCGTTCGTTTTGATGTATAATGAAAACTGGCTTTTGTATGAATTCTAAGTAAAATTGTAACATATCGACCAATATTCTTTCCACAATCCCACTTGGTTTCCATGCGTTAAATATTCAGTTTCTGTGCACTGTCTTATGATCCAATCGTTAACAACTGTGCTAATACTGAGATTTCTGCTAATCTCACCAGGAGATATAACTCTGTGATTAATAAGATAGTACACATACATTTCCTTAAAAAATTGCCAAAGTACAATAGTCGATCTACTTCGTGGAAAAATACATTCAAATACCAATAATTCGGAGGGAGGGGGGGGGGGGGGGGGGGGGTAAATTTCTTCAGTAACACCATGGGACCAATCAGTATCGTGGTTGTTGCGCTTTTGTCTCAGACTGGACTGCTCATGTACTCTCAACCCAACGAGAGATAGAGAGAGGAGAGAGAGAAGAGAGAGAGGGAGAGGGGGGTAGGGGGGAGTTCAAATCGTTGTTAGTCCAGAGGCGGAACTTTGCGTATCAGAGCGCTAGCATGTCAAAATCGATTACACATTGCCATTAAAAAAAAAAACCCAAACTGATCTTAAAACACGTTAATTAAAAACGCGGGCTTTTAGTTCGGATCTATTTTCATAGGAAGAGAGGAGGGTAGAGAGGTCACAGATAGGGGGGAGAGAGAGAGAGAGAGAGAGAGAGAGAGAGAGAGGGGAAGAATGAATGAATGAATGGGTCAAGTGAATGAATGGTTTGTATAGGATAGGTGGAGAGAGAGAAGAGAGAGAGAGAGGAGAGAAGAGAGAAGAGAGAGAGAGAGAGAGAATGGAAGAATGGTTATAGAATCAGGTAATTACAACCTATTCACAGAAGGGGAAGCCGATAGGGAGTTGAGTCTGATCATATTACTTGTGGAAACACACACACACTCACACACACACACACACACACACACACAGGGCAACACCGACACATACACATGCCCTTTTGTAAAAAGTGTTCTCTAATTGACGTAAACTGTACACTGATTAGTTCATTGTTGGGGAATTGTCCCTTTTTATATCTTTCATTTGAATCATCTTCATTTTGCAATTTGTGCCTCCTTGAATGTCCAATGTAAAAAATTTGATGGCAAAGAAGACTGACATAATATACAGACAAATGGAACTGCCGGTCGATTAACAAAAATTTGGAACAATCTACAACAGCATCTTGAAGCCAGCACCTACATGGTCCTTATTCTTCCAATCACTAAAATGTGTCTAAAAAACGACTGCCACGGCCTGGATCGTTTCTTTTACCCTCCTGTGGTACAAGAAAACTGGTGACAATGAGAAAGTCCAGCAGCCATTTATATAAAAGACCAGTTTAATTTAAACCATCCCCTTCATTCACCTGATACCTCCTGGCACCTCAGACTGTATTCTTGTGCAGCTCGTTCACTTTGACAATTCTCTAGTCTTAAACATTGTCTCTGTGTACTTTCCCAAAAGAATCCATTGATAACAATTCAGACTGGCTACTAATATAAACTTTCAAAGTAGTAAAGGTTTTAATTGCAGGCGACTTTTAATGAACATGCGCTTTCTGGGATAGAACTTGCAACGAAAGTCAGCTCAACCGTTTTTGGAGAACATATACAGATTCCCCACTCGTCCTGTTAAATGATGTAAGACACGAGACAGCCAGAAACTCCAGTCACAGATCATCTGCAATTGACTTGTCTTTAATCTCTCCATCTATGACCCGACCTGTACATGGCAAACTTATGATAACACTTAGGGAGTGATCATATTCCCATAGTATTTCTCTGAGAGGATTGTTAAGTGAGCCAAGATGACATAAGGATAAAATCCCAAAGTTGATTACAAGCGGAGCTTACTGGGCCAAATTTCAAATCTGTGCCTACTCTTCATAAGATGTCAATTCTTTTATGATAAATCTGATATAGAATCTAGTACAGTCATTTACAATCTCACTACTGCATGCAGCTGGTGAGGCAATTCCGATCTTAGTCAAGTCAAATCACCCAAACAACCACGGGTAAAGTGTGGTGGACAGAATCTTGCAGAAACGCTGTTGATAAAAATAAAAGCACTTTTAAAACTGTATAACGCAAAAGTAAAAACGGTAAAGGAGCAAACCAGATTAGAACTGCCACGAAACAAAGGAAATAAAGTAATTGAAAATTGCTAAACGCGAATACAGGTCCTCATTTTGTTTAAAAATGAAATAATTGAAATAAAGATATCAATAAAAATTGGAAAAAGATCCATGAAATAGAAAACGTAATCCATTTTACCCTGCAAATCCCTAACCATAATAGGTGCGAAAAAATATCCTTCGGCCACACCAAAAAAAGCAGATCATTTGGCTGACAAGTTTCCAAAACAGCTCCTTCTGTAGTTAATCAGAACAAATGCAAGCTATGAGGGAAAAACCAACTAACAAGAAATGTATCGGTCTGATCCTGACGAAAATAATGATCATGAATCCATAAATGCTGAATATTACTACTTCCTCAGGAATTACACTCTGCTATTTCTTCATTGACTAAAAGAAAAACGTCTGTTAGGTTTAGATGACCATTTCATTTCCTAATGAAAAGTAAAACATATACCACAAAATTTTGTTTTAATTCTACATGAAATTATTAATAAAAGTTGGATTGAAGGGAACATACCTTCCTATATGTGGAGAGACTCAAGTTATTGTTCCTCCCCATTTTAAAGAATGGAAAATCAATGACAAACCCAAATAGCTATTCGAAAACCCCATAGTCTCTTACCATCTCATTGTCCTGTAAACTAATGGAGATAACTGTTCAAAACAGATTGACATACTATTGTGAAAAAAACTTGTCATTATCCCCGCAAACCAGCCGGTTTTAGACAGGGCAGTCTAACGATGTTCATCTTGTAAAGCTCACCTACGCAAATTAAACACCAGTTTTGCTAGAAGACAAAACGATCTCGCCAACATTTATCGATATCAACAAGGCATTGTATCAAGTTGGCATGATAGGCCTTTTATATAAAATTAAAAACTATAGGTCTCTCTGGTCTTATTTAAAAATTTGTTAAAACATTCCTGACGCAACAGAAGGTATACATACAAGAATCGTCATACTTATTCAACCAAAAGATTACTAGATATGGGTAATCCCTCAAGGCACTGTGATCGCCCTCTTCTCTTTTAATATTCTTTTAACTTAAAGAATAACCTTAAATACAGTTTTCCAAAAAACTTTAACTTGATTCAATATGCGGATGACCATCTGCTTATGGTTGAACGCCACATTGAAAAAGAACACATCAAAAAGATCTGTTAATTACATTAGAAAATGATATCCAAAAAGAGTTCGAACAACATTGCGCACTTCCAAGTCTGATAATTGCTTATTCCTGAGTCTGAAAAATCCGTATAAATTTAATTTATGCAGGTGGGTCTGCTCACAATACTCCAAACTTCAAAGTAACAATAAAAACCACATTGACTGCACTTCTGGAGATTAAATTCCTTGGTGTGCATCTTAAGACAAATCTTTCTTGGAATTTTCACTTGGAACACATAATAAATCAAGGGAGAAAATCTTCTTAATCTTCCCAAAGTTATAGCAAACAAAGTTGGGGCCAGGAAACAAAAAGTTAAATACATCTTTCTTCGCTTTAGTTTTAGATCCAAATTGTCAAAATGCACAAGAGGTCCCTTTTTTTAAGTGCACCTAAGTACTTATTAAAAAAGCTTCAATGTATAGACTCTAAAGGCATTCAGATTATCCCTTGGTTTCCATTTCATGCTTCAGCTTTAGGAACATACCATGAAGCTGGTGTCAAACCTCTTGATGACCATCGTGAACTAGCCTGCCAAAAGTACAATCTTCGCTGCTCAACTATTCAAATTGCTAACCAACGGAACTGGTAATATGAGGTCTGATGTAGACTTCCTAAACGTGCTAAAAACATTACGAGCCACTAAAACGATACTCCACATATTCTTCTCCCACATAGTTGACAAATTCAGGTATCAATCATAAAAAGCTTCTATGGTGGCGTTTTTCCCCCGTAAGTCCCGTTCCAAACTGTGGAGCCTATCAAACCAAAATTTGATTAAAACAAAACTACTCCTATCAAAAACTGTAACATTAAATAATTCTAGCTTGCGAAGCAAAAATCACATAATCAGTGATTGTTTATGCGTAACTTTGGTAAAAGTCTATAACCGATGGTCCTCTATTAAACAATAATGGCTGGTTAGGGCTTTTCATTCCCATTTTTAAAATTGAGAAGTCCTTTCATCTTGGGAACAAATCTGTCTATTTTTCAGCCGAACTTATAGCCATATTAATGGCCGTAGAGAACATAAATGATTTATCATTGGACTGTTATTGAAATTCCTCTTCTGTGTAGATTCTAAGTCAGTTCTTCAAGCTTATAGAAAATACAAATTCAAAAAACCGGCTGAAATCATATCAGAAATTAAAATACTTATTCACCAACCTTAATGTCAAAGGAATAATAGTTTAATTTTTGTTTGGGTTCCTTCTCATTGCATCATATCCGGAATGAGTGGGCTGACAGGATTGCGCGAGCAGGTGCAACCAATCTGCCAATACGGCTACTATTCATATTCCCTTGAGCTTACATGAAGGATATTCTCTCCTTACAAAGTGTCCTCTTTTGAAAAAATTGAGGAATACTAACAAAAGAAAGTGTTTCACCCCACGAATACACAAACACCCGACACTTCCTATACTTTGTTTGTACGAGCTCTCGAGCAAGTTAATCTTTAAAAGGGCTTCCTCATAAATCCCGGTAAACAGTATACAAACATAGGATAATATCCAAGACACTGAAAACAACTTGTTCTCATTTTATTACCGGTTACAAAATAAAAGCATCATAACAAAATAATGGTCCAAGAAATATTCGATGTGCTTGCGGCAACCCTTGATAATTGTACAACAACACACGAACTATACTTTTGCCCCTCCTTTGATTCCGATTGTCCAAATTTAGAAAGGATGCTTCAAAGTGCATAATCCAGGTTACCAAATCTTCTCTTAATAAATTTTGTACGAATTCTTATGTTAATCCCAGTCATTGCTCAATCCTGTAATTGCCTGTTTTCATGAACTTAATTTTGTACAGTTTTGTTTGTTTTTACTTTTGATGTCTTTTTTTTTTCTTTTTTTTTTTACAGTTTAATTCCTTACTTATATTTCCTCCTCATTCACACATACACGACACGCACGCACACGCACGCAACGCGGGCGCGCACTACACGTACGTACGCCTGCACGCACGCACGCTGCAACCACGCACACACTACAAACACACCACACACACCACACACACACACACACACACTCACACACACACACACTCACACCAACACACACACACACACACACACTCAACACAACACACCTTGTCTAATATCACATTAGAGATGAAAAGACGTTAAATGAAGAACAACAACAACACATACACACACACACACACACACACAGTCACACACACACAACACACACACACGCGATAAATTAGGCAATATATTTCAATTACGACAAAGATTCCAATCCCGAAAGTATCAGTTCAACTGAAACACCGAACAATGGCTGCACGTTATCCAGTCCATTAATAACTGTGGCACCCAATCATCAATGCCACCGCGCAGTCGCCAATCGATACGAAACCCCCGAGAATGCAGTTTCTCACAGCTTCCGAATCACAAGAATAGACTGCCATGTTGCATGCCGTTTTCCCCACCAGGCTGTATTTCATCTGATCCTGCCTGGCTCTCCAGTTTTCTTTCCCCTTCTTTTATGACCTTCCATTGCAAAAGAAAGAGTTGCCACCGACTGTGGTGCCCCCCGTGAAAAATTAGCCCCTTTTCGTGGTAGAGCACCGACTCGTGATCCTGGTCGCCGGGTTCGAATCTACGCCTGGCCGTTTCGGTACAGGGGGGTTTTTCCCCTCAGAGTTAACATGGATCTGACTCCATTCCCCATACAGTCCTTCGAAAAGAGACTAAAACCGAGTGCCTTGTGTGAAAACGCGTTGCAATAACACTGCACAAACTTAAAATCCCCTCTCAAACTTCCGGAAGATAATGGTCCAGTTTGGCCGTTGGTAAGGATGACACGTTACACTATGCATGCACTCCTGCGTGAGAAATGAAAAAAATGATGGAAGGAAGGTTATTGAGTGAACGATATTGACAGGAAGACACGGGAAACGAAGGAATGAAAGCGCCAGCTGGCAGCTCTCAGTCGGCACTACCCAGGAATGGCAGCCCGTTGTGAAACGATTGTTGATGTAAAAGCGCTTAGAGCTTGTTCTACCGACAATATGTGCTATATAAGTATTCAAATTATTATCATATCCACGTGATGCTGTATAAGATGTCCTGTTTGTCACCGTGTAGTGTTATCACTGCACAGAAAAAGGAACGGACAGTGATGTTTTTTTGTTTTGATACCAAGGAAAGTGTTAATGCCCAGCCCCTGTATAAGTACCAGTCATGTCATAGTTACACCTTAAACCATAGGTCGTTGGCCAAATAAACGAAAACAAAGAAACAAAACAACCACAAAAAATTAACTGCGAAAGAAACGCAAAGATATCTTAAGCCTCTTTCAACGTCAGAAGATTATCTCCCCTACGGGGCGAAGTGTGGGAAGAACGTTTGCAAATGCCGACGGCACTTTCTACAAATAAGGGGACGTTACTTTTTTTTTTTTAGTTTTGGGGATGGGGGGGGGGGGGGGGGGGGGGGGGGGGGGTGGGGTGGGGGGGTTGGGGTGGCCGAAATTATGGTTAAACATAGTTGGACGAGATTTTCTGAATGACCTTTCGTCCTTTGCAGATAACGTTTATTGAGTTTGCATAGAAATTGAAGCCGATTTTACACAGAAGGAAACAGAATGAAAAACCAGAGAAATTAAAAATCTGTCTTGTTTTTATCTCTGCTATTTATCCACCCACATCACTGTTGTGCGTATGTTGAGCTACTTGATTTGCCAAATTCTGTAAACTTCTTTCGAGACTGGTAGCAAGAAGAATCGCAATTGACCAGTTCTGTCGCCGATTTGACGACTGAAAAAAAGCTCAACGCGCAACGCTACTGTCAGTATCAAATCAAATCAAACCATGTCGCTTTAAAGCCCTGTCGACTACAAAAGCCATATCAGGACTGAAACACTGGAAAAAAAATAAAGTGATGGAATTAAAATGCAAAGTTAAAACCCAATACCAGTTATTTCTTTACATGAAAAAACCCACAAAAAAGAGTCTGTCCCCACAGTTTAAATCAAATA